>JAOWBH010000006.1:584721-603293 GCA_028566215.1 Silene coronaria
TCATTGTTGTCCACTTGTCATCTAATAACACTACCCTTAAATGGTCCCCTCCCCTTTCCTTAATTTTTGTGCCAAAAGTAAAGGACAACAAATGACGGGGACGGAGGGAGTATTATTTAGGAATTCTGAGTCCGCTACCAACTTTTGATCGCGTAATGTGTACAAGTATAGATTACCTATTAGCTTTCCACCTTCTTCCATAACATGAGATGCCGACTTGAACCCTCTTCAATCCTATTTTCCACCGTAAAATCACTTTCTTTTTACTTATTCACTTTCATATTTGTTAATTTTGTGAGTATTTAATACATATCAATTTAATCAAAGTGGCTTTCATCATTACCATCCTTTTGACTGATAATTTTGGTTGGTATTCACATCATCAATCGTTTAATATAATTTGATAATTAATAATATTAACAAATTGGATATAAAAGCGTGGTTAAGAAAAGTAGGCATCACCAAAGAGCATTAAGCTAATTGGAAGGTGGGGGAGATAAGTGAATGAACAAGACCTAACCCATGTTGGCATGTATAACCTACATTCTAACAAATAGACTACCAATCTCACCATTTCCACATATGCAAACTCTCACTAACGGCACTTTTAGTTTAAAATTATGACGGAGAAAATATATTCAAAATTACTAGATAAAATATTGTAGCCAAAGTTACTATATATAGACGTTAATTTGAAAATATATTAAAAACTAATTCATGATAATAGCAGCAAGTAGTACATACAAGTAATAATTAATATATAATTATGCATGGTAGATACGTTGAACTAATTATGTTCCAAGGAAATGAAATAGTTTGTCGACGTAAATTGCCGACAAATTGTCTCATTTGTTCAAGTTACTTTGTCCAAAGAATTTCACGGGAAACAATTAGTAGGTTGATTGTCATGTTAAATATTGTATTGTATATATAGTCTTATTCCATTGTAGGAGTATGTAGCACATAAGACATTGCATACTTGAGTTTTGATCTTGTTGATACATATACTATCCCCAATCCCCTATGGTTGGTTATAAGCTTCATTATAATAAATGTAGAAATTAAGACGGTGGCCTACCATTCGTGTTTGGCAATAACTAAATCACACAATAATCATCATAAACTAGTACATTTGACATGCAACCTGCTAATTTGTATACATATTTATTATTGACGGTGTATAACAAATAACAAGCATGCATATTTATATATGCATGTAATAATAATAATATAATATAAGCAAATCTAGTATGCATAATATACATAGTATGAAGACCAAAATATGAAGTGGTGAAGGACGCCCACAGCCACACGGGTTCATAATAAGGTAGCGACGTATGCATAAGCTCATGTCATTGTTTTTGTACCTTTTTTTAAAGTACAATAATGTACACTCAACTATTATTTATCGACCTGTATGTACGTCTTTCTTGTCCTACCACATACACTTACCACATGCAAGATGGGACTAACTAAGTGATTATAATTCACAAAGTTGAGAGAATTATATTTTGTGATGGTAGTATTAATCAGATCAGGTTATTACTTTTTTGGGTTGAATTTGCGTGAGTCAAGTCTTTTACCATAAATTGGTACAGCTTATAATAACGTGGGTCGCAAGAATTGAGAAACCGCATCATCAAACTATCTATGTTTCATTGTATTATTGAGTTTTAGCTTTATTCTGTAATTTTCAAATAAGGTTGCTCATAAGATATCGAAACAGGCGAGGAACATGTACTAAGAGTAATAAATCAGACAACCAATCATATATTATAAGTTTAACTGTTAATTTTTAAACAATCTAATAAAGTAGCTGACATATGTGCAAGAAAAGAAAAAGACCCATTTGTACAACTCAAATAATCACACTCTCGTCAAGTCGTTTTTTCTCTCCCAAAACAAGATGTAAAGAAGGATAGACCACATTATTGAGACATAGTACTCTTAGTGGAATAACAATGGAGATGTAACCAAATACAAATCGACACATTGCACATTTTGCACCAAAAATGGACACTACTTTTTAACACTTATTATCTAAAACTAGTAATGGTAATGGTAGCACTATCATCTGAAAGCTCTTAATAATTTCCAAAAATGGGATCTTAAAGTCATACATCCTAGTACAATAATACCAACTTAAGATACAGCTGTCGGTTTTACAATATATACCAAAGTACGTTGTACATAAACTTAAGACTAAAAATAGATGAAGCTTCGTCCATGGAGGGAATTTGCCTTCCAGTTTTTGACCCAACACCAACTTTGGTGTCCATTCTAACTTTTTTTTTTTTTTTGTTTTACGTACCCTACACGCTTTTTCGTCATAATCTTTATCCAATTATAATTTACAATTTTAATATTAACTTTTTGTTATATAAACATTTCGTATTGTTATTTGATACTACTACATTTGTATAATTAGGAATAATGAAAGGAATATGTTTCCAAGTGGAAAATGAAGAGTAATTCAACGAGGCAACGATTAGATGTAAAAATTTAACACGTTGGATCTATTTACTGAATAGATCTTAATTCAATGGATAAGATGGAAGTATTATGGAATATATTCGAATCTCTGTACGTACTCTCAATATTGTAATGCTCTTCCAGCTCATTTGACAAAGAAAAAGCACATTAAATGTACCTATTTGATCATCTATTAAATTTGATAATATTGAGTACCACTTTTCAAATATGAAACTCTACCTTTTTTAAATATAATCAAATTAGTGTTAAAGCGGGTTAACTTAAATGACACATGAACATAGTGTCTAGTGTATTCTCGGATTAACTGTACCTAATAAACTACGATGAATTTGTATTGATTCAACCTGAACCAACCAAATTGATTAACTCGCAACAAAATTTGAAGTCTTTTCTTGAATCAAACTCAATCAACGTGAAATGTAACTAATGATCCACAAATGACTTAATCTGAGTTAACTTATACCCGCATTTTCAATGACAAAAAAAAAAAAAAAAAATCAGCAAATAAGACTCAAAATAAACCGAGCAAAATTAACTACATTTTTGAAGAATGATCACGTCAAAAGGCAAAACGTTAGTGTCACTCATTTTGTAAGAATATTATTAACCGATTAATCTAAGTAAAGCATAAAAACGATAAGTAAAGTCTGGATATTTTATTTTCCAAAAATAGACTTGTTTAATTTAAAGTATAAACATCACATCTTTGCCAACAAACATGTTTAAATGAATCCAAAAAAGCACATCTGTCAACCGCACGAGGGGTAACAGGAGAAAATGCTGAAATGACATTCATTTCAATTTTGTCAATAAATTCACACTTGAAAGTTTAGACATCCTAACTCCCGACAATCACACCCTGTCCAAACTCAGCACTCTGCGTATTCACCTCTTTATTCTCCTTTGATTTTTCAGTCACCTCATCTTATCCTAATATTCTCCTCTAAGTATGAACAGAAATAACAAGGAAATTACGGATTCTCATTTGTGACGAGTCAAAAGCTTGTGACATTTTACAACCGGTTTAAGTAATGATAAAAAGGGAAGGTGGTTGTGAAATGTCACCGGTAACATTAAGTCACAAACAAGGATAGTTGTTTCAACTTAGGGCTTCCCCAAATAAACCAACCTTTAGATTTTATTGTCAACTTTCCTTGCAAAAATTACAAATAATCATACAGAACAGTTACAGGAGGCCTTGTACAGTTGTACATACAGAATAACAGTTACAGTTACAAAAAAAAAAGAGAGAAAACTGTTGCAGTGTCATTCTCAGTCTCACAGTTCACTTGTATTCACTACATTTACTATTGACTCGAGTTACAGGTGATGAAGAACGTATGAAGTCCATTTTTTCGTGGTTTATTTCTTCACCAGAAGTGTAAATATAGTAAATCTAAATGGCTAGTGTACATAAAAAGGGTTGGTGCGTATTTTACAGCATCGTCTCCATTAACCTAGCTGTCTATAACATAAGTCGGATGACTTACCGGCGGCCTTGTCTTGGAGGTGTATTTCGATTTGATTCACTGTCTAACGCCGATATCGATTGCCCCCTTGTTGAGAATTATTTCCAGGTCGTTGAGGATTGCTACTGTATCCTCGACCACCATTATCGGAGTGGGGCCTTCCACCCCACTGACTGTACCCACCAACACCATAGCTTTGGTGACTCTGACCTCTGTAACCACCCTGGTGATGGTATGCACCAGGCCTAACAGGCCCAGGTGGATAGTGTTGCCCATTTGGATGAGGTTCAGAGGGATAGTATCCCGGTGGAGCGAGATCTGAATAAGTATTATTCCTTATTTGGTAAGGATGGCTACGATTTTGGGCCACGGCCTCATTATGATAGCCATGGTATCTGCTATCTGGACGCATCGCAGCATGCCCGTAAGGAGAGTTGGCATGCCTCGGGCCATTGTATCCACTGTGGTCACCTCTATTCTGTAAGCTGTTGGTAACCAGCCGATGTGCTCCCTCCCCAAGATTTGGCCTAGACACCAATCGGAAGAAAACAATTGTAAAAAGTCTGTAACTATTGTCGCAATTAGTTAAAACATATAGACGAAACACCTCCCCTTACAATCACAAAAATGATCCCATTCCTAAAGGGCAGCTGTCTATGAGGAGGTAGGGCGGACTTGATGTCGCAGTGTTACTCTGTTAAAACACGGAAGAGCTGTACCAGGATGACCCTTAAAAGAAACATGTCGTTTAGAGGGTCATATTACTTCTTCTTTTTTCCGTCATATTCATAAACCTAAGAATAGCAAGTATTCAACTCCATTGGAACTGAAACGATGGTGCTCCATATCCATACTACCCATAAAGAAAAAGAAGAAAAGGTGGCGCAAGTTAAGAAACTTTTTAAAAAAAAATAATAACTCCTTGCCACTCATCTCTCCCCTAATTCTACTGAATTAACATTTGAAAAATAGTTTCCCAGACAAAGATAATTGTAAGATATAAAAAGGAAAACAAAGACACGGTCATTTAAAGAAAGAGCATACCTTCGATTGTCCATATGTCCCCTCCCATTTTCCATTTGCTGCCTATTTCCATTACCCATATGATTACGCCTTCCGGTATCCTCGTGCCATAGGACCGGTTCTTTTAGCTCCCCCATTGAGACGACCTGCCAAGGAAACAGAAGGTGTCAGGAAGGCTTACATAAAAACAGCAAAAAGAAACCGAGGTAAAAGTAACAGAGGTATTTCTTTTATGCAGTTAAGGTGGGAAAATACTGACATGACCATATTTAAGACGCCTGAATATCACCAATTCATGTCACAAGTCACAACAACAACAAAGACTTGGTCTAAAAATGGTTTGAGGTCGGCTAACAAGATTTTTCATAGGGAAGTATGAAACCGTCACTTTGAGGGCGAAAACAATAAATAAAAAAATTGGAATCCGGGGGAATAGGGCATCACAAAGTATATCTAAACATAATAGACTCAAAAGTCAAACCAGATTACCCCTCTCCATACGTACACCCAGAAAAAGGTTTAATGCTAGCCAAATCAAATACAACTGTCGTAACTCTGTAAAACATTTAACTTCAGAATGAATGCGCACACATGCACTTAATGCACAAATTACCGAAAATACAACTATAGTAACTCTGTGGATGAAGAAACACAGCAACAAAAGAAAACCAGAGTGAATTTGATCAGCAGGAAAAACTGTGCAGAAATTTAGAAGAAACGTCAAAATACCAGTGTATACCTTTACAGGAAATTTAACTCCCGGAGGTGGCTGTGCTATGTGCTTGTGATAGTCTGGGAGCTTGTATATTGCACAACTGCGTGAAAATCATGAAATTATCATATAATTGCAAACACATACGCTACATACATAACAATCTCACAATTATTATCCTTACATGACTTGGTTGTCAAAAATATCGTCCAATCCATCAACAGGGGACCTGAAAATGGGTGGGCATGGGTCTCCAGCACAAGGGCATATGTAACCATTCATTCCCACGCTGCAAGTACACCAAAATGAAATCAGAAAACAAGCAGAATAGTCTCAAAATTCACGTGTAATTTTGTGACGGTTATGGTTTTAACTAAAGATGTTGGAGTAACCACCAATAGATAGCGAAAATGTTTGCCAAAGACTGACCGTTCAAGAAGTGGACCAAATTAACATTTTCCTAACGGTTGAAGACATTGACAGAGCATACTACTCTTATACATCCTACCTATTCATTAAAAAAAGTTTTTATATCCTTGCAACACCAACATTAGTAAACACTTGTGTGCCCAAAGAACGTCAACGTCTTAGGATATACTTAAACCAGATCCCAGCAAATACTTGATAGTAGAGACAGCTATAATAATGATCTGATTTAGTTGAATAACATACCAAGTTGTTAAAAAAAAATATAAAATGAAGAGCAATCACTTCAGCCAGCAATTCTATCCCTGCACAGTAATTACAGTGGGCCACAAGCCCAGGCAATCTGAGCACAACAAAGTTTGTCTTTGTGGACTCCAAATACTTCTAAATTTCAAATATTGGACCAGCCTTTGGAACCAGGTCTGTACACATCAGGCCATCAGGGTATACACTCAAGACAGAATTCTTTAGCGAACAACCGCAGCAAAGAACTAAGCATGACTAGAACACAAATGAAAGCAAATATTTTGCATTCTTAACAACTCAAATCATACCTAGCTTTAGGGTCAATTTTTTCTTTGACTGATGCCCGCTCTGTCTCACTCATCTGCTTACAACGATCATCGAGAGAAAATATGTACGGTGACAATGGATGGGACACTGCCACAAACAACATGTCAGACATGATAGTGTTCCTTCTCTTTTCTTCTTCCTGGAGAAATACAACGGATTATCAAGGTATGAATATGGACTACATGTAGCAGAACAGAGAGAAAAAGACAACCTAATCATGTTTTGTTTCTATTTTAAAACGCACCGTTAAAGAATATTCAACTTTCTTTATCTCTGCAAGGAGGCGACCTTCATCAATAAACGGCAATTTTGCAATTCCCTGTAACATTTCAAAAATAATATGCGCATAATTTACAGTAGCAGTCCAAACTAAAAAGTGAAGCACGACAGAAGAGAGAAAACAAACCTGCCAGGAAAAACGCTTCCCATTCATGTCAACGTCAAAATCTGGAAGAGGGGAAGAGAATGGTTAACAGAAACCTTGAATACAACACATAACCTCAAAAACCACGCAACTAAGCTCTCTTTAAACCTACCGTACACAAAATCAGGTAACTGCACATTGCTAATGATTTATACATACCTTGTGGGTAAAAATCAACAATTGCGGAATCGGGATCACTCATCAGCTTCCTGTATTGCACTGGAAGTGCATGGGCACTGCACATAAAAATATCATTAAAATCCTAGATACAGCAACTAACAAAGCAAGAGAAAGGTAATTTGTACACCTTGCTGCAGGAAAAACTCCCATAAGTTGATCAAATGGTTTGAAAGGAGTGCCCAGATCAAAACTAATATCTAAATTAGCAATATCCTTGATGTCGGAAGCAAACGGAGCATAATGATACGGATAGAACCTACAAAGAAAAGAACAGAATGAGAAGTAGAAGCATATAATGCAACAAACTCAGCATGACAAAGACATGAGCCTGTCAAATTCAGTACAGCAATGCAAAAGAAATATATGGACTAAGTCAGACATCCAGAGTCAGCCACCCAGAAAAGGAATAAAATGTGAAGATTGAAAAATTTAGTAGACAATGAACTTGTCTGCGCAGCAACTACTATGATTCTCTTAAGCCTTTTATGATCACAAACCGATACATCCGTATTTATCTGCAATACATTTGCTTATCGATTCACTGGAATTCATGCTAAAAATTCTCAAATTACCGAATTACTAAATGATATACTTGGAGAAAACAGATAAAGAAACATGCAAAAGTTTAATATGATGCTTAAGCAGATAGAAAATGTAAAAAAAGCAACAAAAACTTAGGCAGATTTAAATGTTATTTAAAAAAACATAACAGTTTGGTTATAAGATGGGGAGCTGTAACTCAAAAATTAGAACCAAAAAGCGATGGAATGCCTTGGACCACACAACCTATGCACGCCTTGGGTCTGGGACCATGAGTTAGCAAACATATGGCAATATAATGTGTAAAATCCACATTTTCATAAATTACGCCATTTCGTAGTATTATTGGCCAGTACTCCCTCCTCCATCCCAAATATATTGCTGGTCAAACAATATCGGCTTTGACCGGAAAAAATTCGCAGTATTTAATAGTTGTAGGAAGCTTAGCCAGAAGCAAGCAAGACGAGGTTGCTCCGCTTTGCAGACAAGACTCGTTCCGTACTTGTTGACTTACGAGCTCGTGTAGTACTCGCCTTTTTCTCTAAAGGGGCTTCTTATGCACTCTACTTGCTTTCTACTAGAGGAGCATTAGAGCGAGCGAAGCGTTCTTACCAGCTTCTCTTCTTTTTCCTCACCCTATTGTTTCTTTTCCGCTTAAGCTTGTCCGGTTTGGGGATTAATTGAGTAGATACCCAAGAACCATAATCTTTCCTAGAAACAGCTTCTACGACGATAAGCATAAAAGCACAACACTTTTAATGAAGATGATAAGAAACTAGTGGTTTTGTAAATCAAACTTTGACACTTTAGAGTATATCTCAACATATACTGATTGTCCAGCAAAGTCTGATTGGTCAACAAATTTTAATTGAGTCTTCGGATTTAGGACTAGAGTCTACAACTGCAACGATTTTTCCATTTGTCATAATTATTGGCTAGTATCTTGATGTTTTGTATTTGATATTTTTTTTGAAGTGTAAGCACTCTAAGCAGCAGGCTATTGTATTATGACTGTCCATTATATAAACCCTTTTTTTTTCTAAATATCATTTTGCATTTTGATTCTTTAAACAAGATCGAACTAAACAATCAGGATTATGATTTACAGTGTAATATTTCAAGAGCAAAGAATACTCTAGTCCGAGTGAATCACATATTTGTATCAAAGGTTATACGAATTAGCAGCATGGCTCTTATAGAGAACAGTATCATCAAGGTTATTGTATCAAGCAGCCACAGCATGGCAAATTCTACAATCAAAACAATTCAGTGTGCATGAGAGAACCCCTCTGCTCTGACATATAACTACATAAACATCTGAGATACGACCAGACAAACGCACAAGTAATGCAGGAAAAAAATTTAAGAACTAATAGTATTGTACTTCTTACACCATGTACCAATCCAAACAATCCCACCCCAAACCAGTTCAGACTAGCACGTTCACGATCTTATCTGTACCTAATCTCTCCAACGATCCAAGGTTCAGCACCCACCAACAAGAAATGAATCAAGCAAATCTAGATGCACTGACGCAGTGATGCACTACCTAACAAAGAAGCTGGGATAGCAAACCCTCTCTCCCTACCCCCAAAAGAAATAAGGAATACAACAAAGAACCTAGTAAGGAAAGAGCCGGAGAACTCCTGTCGCAGTTTCAAGATAAAACGAAACACATTATACACCATAATTAGCAATCAGGTACATGTAATGAAGATACAAAATATAGTGCAATTTAAGATGATAAATGACAGTAAAGAGTGTCACCACATGCTGAAGATAAGAGGCACTTGGGTGTGATTAACTGTAAAAGAAGACATGAGAATTGGGAACAAGGAAACTCACCATTGCCATGAGCACACACCTTCGTAGTAATAATGCATTACCCAACACAAGCCTTCAGTGTACTTCAAAACCTGCAAGAATAACACGTTTAATGCACATATATGGTCATAGATAAAAATTCATAGCGTATAAATTATGGCAATGGTGAGTTTCTCAGTGGATTAAAAAAACAAACTCCTCACTTCAATCGCTGAATACAATTTGTAATAAATCACTTTACATATTTATGCAAAATGTAACATTATCTTCTAATGCACGTATATTTTCATTGATAAAATTTCATAGCGTATAAATTAAGAAGGGTCATTGTGAGATTGGGTCTGGACAGATACAGTAGTAAAACAGTTGCTAAAATCTCTCTCTCTCTCTCTCTCTCTCTCTCTCTCTCTCCCCCCCCCGTTGATTTCAACCACCACATAACATCCTCTCCTTCTAGTATTTCCTGATCTATCTAAGTAAACTTGCCGAGGGAAATGCTGGACCCGTCAGGAAGAGGATCTAACGGGTTTAAGGTAAATTAGTTCTAGTGGTTGCTTGAGGTTCTATGGCTCTATGATTCATGTATGGTGCAGATTGATGTGGTATTTTTAAACAAGAAAGGCGAAGAATTCTAGTGGCGGTAGCCCTTTGCTTCTGCCAGGTTTTCATAGACAAGGGAGAGTGTGAAAGCAGACAAGAGCAGAAATAGTGCAAATCCAGCAAGATGCGTCTTTTAATTTTGTAGGATGGCAATTGGCATGTCCAAGCATAGATAGACCATCAACAAGTACTCTAATTTACTGAATAAATCCAAATAGGTCACTAATGACCAGGCTTCTGTTTCACTGTAAGCTAGCAGGTAACTATAATTGGCTTCTGTCGCATTTCCCATCACTGGTCAGTGTGTGAAACACTCTTTCATGATAACAAGCCAAGTAACCCCTAACCCTCCCCAACCAGCTTATATAGCTGGAA
Organism: Silene coronaria; assembly: GCA_028566215.1. Classification (NCBI taxonomy): domain Eukaryota; kingdom Viridiplantae; phylum Streptophyta; class Magnoliopsida; order Caryophyllales; family Caryophyllaceae; genus Silene; species Silene coronaria. The sequence continues at coordinate 595,361 of JAOWBH010000006.1, forward strand.
CCCATTTAAGTCTTCATACTTTACAAATGTTTTTATGAAGGCTAGTAGAGCTGTAAAAAAAGACTGCAGCTATAAGATTGGGTCAACAGGTTACAAATAGCCCAAACGAAAGAAAAGGCAAAGCAAATAAAAAATGTCAAGTAAAACACCAAAAGCTGGTTGCTACATGATTCCAGAAAACGTGAAGAAGCTTGCTAACAGAAGCACTTGCATATACTGAAAGAGCATTTGCTGAAGGGTAACAGTATCCAAACAAGAATAATAAAGATAGCATTCTGATATAAACAACTTACCACATCTTTCCGTGTTGCTTCTATCTCTTCAGGGGAATGGGCATCGAATTTTCCCTCATAGTACCTTTCTTTCCAACCAGGCACCCCTAATTTGATCTGCACAGTAGACATAATTGTAAATTTTTCTCAGGAAACTTTAACGCTTTAAACTACACAAATTTTCAGCAGCTACACTCTGCTTAACTTGATCAAAGTTCTAATAAATTTTACACTCTTTCCAAACAACACTGTTAGACAGCCGTCAGCACTCTTCTGAAAGCAAATCAATAACTATGGATGTCAGTGGTCCAGGTACAAGTGGGTACCACACCACATCCATCCCAGTCGGAGTGGGTATGGGTATAGCTTTGGCGAGTGTGGCCGTGTGGATACAAAATTTGTACCATCCATGGGTAGTGGGGCTGGGATGGATTTTGCATTATACCTGCCTACCCGCCAATTATTAGAAAAAAGTAATGTTATTATGACTATAAAGTTTTCTTGACCTCTTGCTGATAATCACAAATTATAAACAGAAAATAAAAACCTTTTGGAAATTCGTAGTTATTAGACTCGATTTGTAGGGTTCGTCGAACTAAGCCCCAAAAAAACTTACCAAATTAAACCCAATAATTCAATAATCGATTCTCACTTGCCGATAGGCAACATATCATAAAACAGCATACCAATCACCACCAAATAAAACCTTCAGCCAAAATAAATGAAAAAAATGGGGGCACACCTTATCTTCCTCTCTTTCCTCTGATTTAAATACATCTGACTTCTCGCGAATAGACTCTTTTAGCCTTGCTTTCAAATCCTCCTTATTTTCATGGGCCTAAAGAGTAGAGATGAATGGCAAACGCAATCAATCCCTTACATCTGCATTTAAATTTCAATGTCCAACAGTACAAGACACCGAAGAGACATATTTACATAAAAGGATCTCTCCTGAAGCTGGAAAACATACTTCTTTCTCAAGGCTATCCTCTGCTTCAACAATAGCAGCACCAATTGTTGCCGAAGAAGAAAGACGTGCTGCTTTGTGAGGGGGATTATCTCCACTCTGTCCCTTTAGGAATGGGGAAGGTGATGAGGCTGAAGCAAGACGAGACCCCTGAAATCGTGAAACTGGAACCAAAGACTCTGGGACATACTGAGGTTGAGCATCATCTCCTCTTTTGGTCTGACCTTTTTCACGTTTAATCCTATCTTCTTGCCGCTGAACAAACAAGCAGTGAAAATTTAGTAAGTATAAGGATAATGGTACTGGTCATATGACTCCCACCAAAGACGCCTCCAAATGAGACAATCATTTCAGTCTAACAAGGATGAAAAACATGTAAGTCCCATATGACCTATCTCAGTCTAACAAGGATGAAAACTGAAAAAAAGACCATTGCATAACCCAACTTAGTGGCTTCAGCTCCTTCAATACCACAATTATCATAAGACTGCGTTTAGTAGTTGGTAACAAACTAACCTGTTGCAACCGAGCTCTTTTGTCAAAAATTTTATCCTCGTATGATCCAACAGCTTGTATGAAATACTCGACCCTATCCAGGTTAGGCTGGAAACAAAATTACACAAGTACTGTTTTGAAAGAAATCTTACAAAAAGAAAAAAAAAATTAGAAAACAAAAGAAAATCAGTCTGATGAATACCTTACTTCCATTAGTCAGATACCCACCCAATGCACGAAATTCCTTCTTATACACAGCCATCAATAAATTGATAGCTCCCTGAATGAGGAAAGAATAGTTGAGAACATCATACAGAAAATCAAATCCCGTGTAGATGACATAGACATATAGATCAGCCCAGTTATATATGATAAAGATATCCCACTTAAAGAACAAAAATCCTCATACATTCTCAAGCTGAGACACAGATGTCACAACGTTTTGCAATTCGAACTTTATTTTGTCCCTGGGTATCAAGAGCATATATAGTTGGCAATAAATTCAAACACTAAACGCATTAACACATCCCGGAGTTATGTAGAGCACATCATATTAAGATGACCACCATATAAGCTGCTATTTTTATATTTTGCATATATATGCAAGTAAAACCGGCGTATCTTAACCAGGCCCAAAAAGCATAACATGAACCCAACATGCACTTATTTATGTAACCGAATCGACAATAACCTTGCATGAAAGTTATTTGGGTTAAATTCGGTCAACGTTACAATTTACATTAGCCAAAAAAAAAAAAAAAAAACACAAGGTCTTCAAAAAAGACAGCCTAACACAATTTTTGGCATCGCTCCATTTACTCATTAATTACAAGTTAATATGTTGAAATGTTGAATCAAATCACATATTAGTCGTATGTCTCGTAGTTTTCTCTGGGTGAGACTGTCTCTCGGAACCATATTTAAGCTAAATGGGTACATTAAACGTGTCAAGCGGGTAAAATTAACCTGCTTAATTATCCAATGGATTAGACGGGCCAATATGGGTTACGAAAAAAATGGTCATGTTCAGGTCAAAATGCAGAACCAATTTAAGTATTTGGGTCAAGTTCTAGTTGAGGAGTTTATAACTAATTATAATTGATAAGAGCACAAAGGGCGCGTCATTTTCAAAGTCTATATAAAACATATAACATGAAAGGACTGCATGCAATATCATTCACCTCCTATACAGTTCAGATCAATTATTACAGATTCGATTTTTAAAAGATCAATGCCGCAAAGAAGGTAAATAAGCACAAATCATCTGTAATGCACAAATTGACTGCTTTATCAGGGCATCAAATCCAAACGAATTACAAGGATATAACATGTATGTTGACTCCAATAAATCGAAAGAAAGTAACATAAGACATACAAACCTCACGAATTTCTAAAGTGGGCATATGAGGTAAAAAGTCATTGCCGACGAAGAAGCAAATGAAGATAAAATCATCTATTATGCACTCAAAATCAATCTTGACAGAAGGATCAGGAATCCTGAATTCATGCTCCAGATATTCCCGTAAAGTCCACACATTGACAAACTGAAAAATGGAATTCCAACTAGGATGAGAACAAGATGACAGGAACAAAATGTGTACTTTTTCCTTGGCAGGAGGTATTTTTTTGAGAAAAAATTTAAAAATAGGCAAAACCTGAAAAGGTTTGTGGGACACACCACCATCTCCGCTTTTCTCATCAAATTCTCCAGATTTTCTCTTTGCCTTGCCTTCGCAGGCCGCAGCTAAATGGCCTACCTGCCCACACAAGAAGCACTTATCTTGCTGTCCAGGGGTGAATACAACCTGCATTGACATTTGGACATATATCAAACCCAAGTGTCAGAGGGGTACCACGTTACCAAACGACATGGGCAAGACACAAAGTGATCTGCACCAATAGAATATAGAGGCAACACAAGGACAAATTTATATTCAGACCTCTCGCAGGATTGAAAAATGGACCTCGTGGCTAGCCAGTGCCAACATAATCAAATCAGCATCCTAATCAACAACATATAGAGAAAGTGAAGCGTAATGTACAAGGAATACATGTTTAAGACTCCTGCATATAACTATAATACATACCAATCCATAGAGACAATGCCTTGTATTTGGATCATATCCAGGAAGATTCCTCTGAAGACGTACGTATGACATAATTTTGTGCTCCCCTTCCCCAGGAACATTAGCATCAGATAATATAACCTAACAGTGACCAACCATAACTAATTAGTACTCCGGCATAATAACTACTTAATGTCACAGCTCTCAACTATAAAAAAACCATATACATCATCATATCAGATCATTATATATTACTACCTTAATGGATTTCCATCCAGGGTCACTATTTAGTCTCAGGTGAACGTAATATTGCAAAGCAACTGACAGTACTGCCATAAACTCTGTTCCAGGAGTGATAACATTGGAATCACAGGTTTGAGACTCCTCTTTAGGAGGAAGCTTTCTACCCTCCTGTTCAAATTCCTGGCGCAGTCGCTCTTCTTCAGCTGCCTAGAAGAATGACAGGAAAAATCAAATGAGCATGTAAGTCACAGTGAAAGAGGCAATAACAAAGATAACATAAAGGAGAAGGACACTACATACAGCATCTGATGCATCTTTAGCAGCCCTGAATCGCCTAGAACGCTGCTGATTCATCTTAGCTCTAGGAGCAACACCATCTGGAAACAGATCACACTGTATTAATGGGATGTCTAAATGATAAAAACACATAATTAAGCTTGTACTATTAAACATAACTGACACCCACCGATAGCCATATACAGAAGCTTTCTGGGACGAACCATGTTAAAGAGCCTATCTATGTAATCGAACATATTCTGAAATACCTCGTCAAAGGTTGATGGAGAAGGCTGCACAATGTGGAAGGAGACATTCAGAAACACTAAGGCTAAACCACACGATACAAAAGTCATCAAGAAAGATACGGGATTCCAAATGACAATCACATTTCTTTCCAATAAGTTTAGTTTTCTTTGACTGAAAAACATGAACGAAACATCCACCAATGTTTATTTGTTCTTGTAAGCAAAAGTAATACACTGTCACTTAAATCCTACAAAGCAGCATACAAACAACACAGCCCGGCAATGTACTACTGAAGGTAGCATGAGCATATAATCAATGCTTCAACGCTTCAAATAGACAGTGTTATTAACCTGGCTAACCTAATCAGCTCAACTCAACAACTCCACTGAATTGCAAACTGATCATCTATGTGTATTACGCCATATCACCAAGTAAGAGACTACCAAGTACGTTTTAAGTATCTGTATTACTTATTTTTATTATAGGGCGTACAACAAGTTAGGAATCCTATTTCAACATGAAGTACAGCTTCATTCCACTCCACACCCACCACAGGCAACCTTGAGATATTGAGGTAATACTCTCGTCACAATTCTAATACTTTATATATCATCTCAAAGCTCTAGAAGATTGCTTAATAAAGACGCTTGTAAATTTCATATACAAATTCATCAATTTTGTCCAAAACAACTAAAACAAAAAAATCAGTAACAGCAATCTCCATTCATCCCCACGCCCCGGCACAGCGATAATTCAGTAGGTCTTCGAGCCATTGACATAATACTATTGTCCTAAACCTACCATTTTATATCAACTCCCAACCCTAAATCAGTAAAATGTGCTCCCTCCCTTCAAGTCATTTCACTACATAGTTCAAAATCCCCAATCAAAAATCCTCCTTGCATATTTTTGATAAACGTATCAACAACGTAAACCTTCACAATTAAATAAACTATCCAAATTAGCAATCAAAACAATTGACAAAACACTCAAAAAATATCACAAACACAATCAATTAAACCGAAAAAGCAGAAAAAATTATACCCGATCATCAGGATGAAAGCAAGGATGAATAATCCCATTCATATCAAGATACAAATTATCATACTCAATTTCATTAGGGTTAGCTTTACTAGTATCAATCGGAATCTTAATTCCGTCAATAACCACCGCTTCTTCCTCCACCACATCGACGATAATCAACGGATACTTCTCCGCTAACCACCTATAAAATGCCGGAACTCCCATCTATTTCGCCGGAAAATCGAAAAACCCTAATTTCTGAGGAGAGAGAAAAACCCTAATTTCAATTTGAGAGGGAAAATAAACGAGATTTTGATTTCGCGGCGGAGAGGTAAAAAGGAAAATAAAAGATTGATTAAATGACTATTTTGCCCTTGTGTAAGTGTGAGGGATGGGGTGTTTATTTTTTGGGTGTGAGGATAAGAAGGTAAATTAAGAGATGATAATTTTAGCCGTTACCGTTGGGTTAGTTATTATTGAATAATTGCTGACATGTCGGCGTACTGTCGTTGTATTCTCGTATTTGTACGGTATTTGCGACGAATTGAGATAGTTTTTCTAATTCGGTGTGCTGCAAGAATACACTGTACTTGATGGTTAAAGTTGGATTTTGAACAAAGTGTTCTAGAAAAAGTGATAAAATTAAGGGGTTGGGTGGTATGGAATGGATTGGAATGGATTAACGACATTCCAATGTTTGGTTGGAATATTTTGGAATAGAGTTAGAATTCCTATGGATTCTAAATCCATTCCAAACCCTTAAGGGGGTGTTTGGTTCATTCACAAAAGGTATGAGGTATGGGTTTGAAATGAGTCAAACTCATACCAAGTGTTTGTTTGGCAAATTTGTGGGTTTCATACCCATACCTCAAACCCATGAGGTATGTGTTTCTCATACCCAAGGAGGGGGGTGGGTATGGGAGTGATACCATGGGTATCAAATTATACTAAACAAAAAACAATATTGTGACATATTGTAAATGAACTATTATATATAATTATTTGATAAATTTTTATTTCATGATTTTATATGTTAAAATTACTATTTTGAGTACTGGATTTTTCATAATTTCAACTTTCACTTAATTTCAAACTCATACCGCTTACAATTGAAACAAACACAAGGTATGAGGAATGGAGTTCTAACCTCATACCACCCAGGTATGATTCCTGATTCCAAACTCATACTCATGCGCGAAACAAACGTCCCCTTAGTCTTTTCAATTGTAATTGTTAAAACCTAAATAAAAAAACGTAATACAAGTCAATCTTTTTTCTCTCTCTAACTGTTTCTCACATCTTTCTAAATGCCTTCAATTTTCCCCATTATACAGTCATCTAATCATCTTCTCCATCTAACTTATTCAATCAATTTATTATATCTCCTCTTCTTCAATCATAATTAACAACTATTTAATCAATTTTAACCATTAATGGTGGATGAAGTTTCAATGGTTGAAGAAACATCGGTATACAAAGATTAATAAATCATGAAACTTCAAAGAAACATGATTTCAATGGAAATTGAAACATTAAATTTGGAATCAATGGCTTTGAAAAGACAAATAGAAATTAAATCTCTCAATCAAGGTCATTTTGTAGGGTGATCCTAATAAAACTCATTAAGTTCTTAATGGGATCGAGTTACTATATAGATATTTGTTTGATCCTAATAAAGCTATTAAACAAGTACAACAATCAATCAAATAAGTTGAGTTTCTGTGTAGAGAAAATGAGCTAATAATCAAAGAAAATGGGCTAATACACAAAGTAAGTGAGCTAATACTAAGAAAGTGAACAGGCAGAAAATGAGTTAATAATCAAAGAAATTCAGCTAATACACAAATAAAGTGAGCTAATATGCAAAGAAAGTGAGCAGAGGGAAAATGAGCTAATAATCAAAGAAAATGTACTAATACAAAAAAAAAAAGTGAGCTAATACGCAAAAAAAATGAGCTAATAATTAAAGTAAATGAGTTAATACACAAAAAAAGTTTAACAAAGACAATGTAATTATTGTATAATATATGGGCATGTTATATAATATATGGGCATGTTGTATAATGCTACTATACAACAGGATGTAGGATTCTATTTGTGCATAATTCCCCCCATTTCATTCTTCAATTAATACACTATACCACCATCGGTATGATGTTGTATGGTGTAGAACTCGAACTCTGTATTAAAGTTTTTGAGTTTTGTTTTAAAGAATTTGAGCTATAGTGTAAAGTATCTGAACCCACTCAGTTAAACATAGAAAAATAAACTCTAAACAACTCAGAAAAATTATACATGTGCTCGATTAAATGTATAATGTTGTACAGTGCTTATTATACAAC
>JAOWBH010000006.1:617318-628029 GCA_028566215.1 Silene coronaria
AATTTACAACATAATTTAAATGTTCGAGAACAACAAATAGCTTTTTCATTATGCTAATAATAACTTACGCGGTTATTTTTCACTTTATCATACTTATTATTGACATATTTTATATCTATAATCCTTAGTAAACATTTTAATGTGTTTTATGAAATTTTGATAGTAAAATTACATTTAAAAAATGAAAAATTAAATAAAAAATTGGAAAAGATCGGATCCATTTGGGATCCAGATCCTACCCTGATTAAATGGATATGGATATGGATCTGATAAATTTGGACCCTGCGGATATGGGTCGAATCTGGATCCAACATATATAATATGGATATGGATATGGATCCTATAGAACTCTATCCAGACCCTAGGTGAGATATGTGTTTGAAATTTACCCCGAAGTCTAGGAGTTCAAGATTTGTTCACTCTCTAGGTGATGAAAGAATTGTTCCATTTTACTATACGTTAGTTCAAATCGAAAGATACTAATGCTTAAGTATCAATCCTTTTGATATGCTCAGAATTTTGTCTATCCTTTGCATTAGTGGGGGATTGTTGGAAGTAATGCAAATGCTATTAATGTTGCGTAGATACATTACATTGTAGAGAAGTCTTACATTACCTCGTAAGAAAATCTCGTAATGTTCTGTAGATGCATTACATTGTAGAGAAGTCTTACATTACTTCGTTTGAGAATCTCTACACTCTCTCCACTAAATGCATGTTTATAGCCCCACTAATCCCATGTTTATGGTAGTGGTTATGCCTCTTTATAGTGCTAATTAATCACTATAAATATGAGAAGTATGTAGTCATTTGTAGAAATGGCAAACGGGTCACGAGGTCGGTTACGGGTCGGGTCAAAGCAGGTCGGGTCATATCAGGTTTGGGTTGTGTTGGGTCAGTGACGGGTTGGGGTCGGGTCGGTTAATGTCGGGTCATCTTCAGGCCGGGTCATCAACTGGTGGCAAGTCGTATCAGGTCGTTAGCGGGTCCGTATCGAGTCAGGGTATCAGCATATATTTTATCTCATGTATTTAGTTTTAGACGGGTAATTTTATGTTTAAACAACGTGTAAGTGTATTAATTATAATTTTAAGTGAAAATAATTAAAATTAATGTCAATTTGGTCGTATTTAGATTATTATTAAGCTAATTCATTATCGGGTCATCTATCGGATTGAGTTAATATCGGGTCATGGGTCGGGTCCGGGTTGAAAAAAATAAGGACGTTATCGGTTATCGGGTCGGATTGGGTCGCGTCGGTTCGGTTTCGGGTCACCCATTTTTCGGGTTGTATCAGGTCGGGTTTCGGGCGGAACAGGTCGGGTTCCTCAGGTCGGGTCAACTTTTGCCAGCTCTAGTCATTTGACACACACATCTTTCATATCATCTACTTCTTCTCTTTGATAATTTTGAGCATACCATATGAGTTCCAACTCCTAATGGCTGAGTACACAATTTTTAGGAGTGTTGTTTGACCTTGGGGGACAACGCCCATTCCAATTTGTACCGTAGTCGGGGCGATTTCGTTTCTCATTCAGTGGCCTCCATACCACGACACATCTATTTTCTAATATATCTCACCCTTATAGTGACCCTATATTTCCAACTGAAAGTCTTGGTCTGGTTCGCTAACCCAACATATTGCCGATGTTGCTTTGCTCGATTTAATTGAAATGGAATAAACCCTTTCGAGTTTCTACCCAAAAAAAAAAAAAAAAAAAGTTGAAACCAGGATTAACGTCAAAAAAAGTTGTAACCATGATTGAGCAATTAGGCACCTGCTGAGAACATCTAGCATGACCATAAGAGTTGTCTTCGTACATACACCAGTACATCTGAACTTTACCATTAACACTTCCTAGTTTTCATGCTGCCCGTATTATCCAGTGACAAAGGAAAGTTACAGTTCTAGACAAGTACTCAAATCAAAGGGGTGTCAATTGACCTGCAGTAGTCAAAGATTTCCAGGATGACTCTAGCCGCAAAAGGTGCAGTTTCTCGACGAATGGTTCCAATACAGCTGCCTCTTCCTCTGGTGCAAACGCCATGCATATACTAAGCTCTTGGACTGCCTTTCCATATTCCCTGGCAAATCAAGTTGGTTAATAACGTTCTGTGACAACTAACAATCAGTTGGATAAATTATTCATGAAAAATGTCTTCTATAAGATGGTCTCACATGTTGAGCCAGCCAAATTTGCCATTTTACAGGGTTAATGGGTTGGTCTCGCAGCATTCACATGTAAGACAGTTTCATATACGTTGTTTTGATCATGAGATTCGGCAAGCAAATACCTATTGTAGTACAGCATCATGCCATGGTCTCTCCTTAATGACCAATTGTGCGGCTGCAGTATTAAGAGCCTTTCTGAAGCCATAATCGCCAGCCTATAGATCGGATGATAAAGAGTTTAGGAACAGGCTAAAATCATTGGACGTTCCGTATAGAAATTAATGGAGCACAAATCTAATTCAAGCAAATTTGGCGTAAGATCAGGGAACTGATTTAATTACATTACTAGGACATTATATCACATAAAGGAGATAAAAATGGTCAGAACTGGGCTACAGGGAAAGAACTTCATAAACAGAGCATGAAGAGGGATCATGCCATACAGGCACTCACCACGATGGAAAACCAAGCAAAGCCTGAAAGTGATTGACAGTGTAAATTCTACAAGTTGAATTGTGGGTGTGAATTTGTCAGAATAATAAGTAACTACATAGAGCTAATGTACTGAGAGAAAAGTATTATATGGAGTATGATTTATGTAATAAAGCTGGTATAGAACCTCAAATCATGCGGCCTCAACAAAGGACGATTTGACCCATCTATATTCTCAAGCTTTTTACTAGCATCATGAACATCTCTCAGCGCTGAGGTTAACATTAACCCACGACTTGATCTTGAAGCACGTTTCCAATGAAGCCTCTGCGGGGAACAAATTTCATTCTATCAGATAAATTTTGTCCTAATATAGCCAGTTATTAACCCATAAAGAAGAGGAAAGGCATTATAGCACAGGGTTTGCCTATTGCGAGACAGAATTATGGAGTTAAAATTGTAGCTTACAATAAGATTCGCTAGAGCAATGCCAATAATGTCTCGATTAGTAGTCATATCAAGAGTCAGAAGAGAGTTGCTATCCAGATCTGAGGCCATAGATCTTGGATCCTCGACACACGTCCCATTAACAATGGCAAACAGACTATGCCCAGAGGTTACCTTAAAGAGTTCCTGTACGAATTACAAACATGACCAATTAGTAAGCAAAGAACTCGGAAAGGCTCCCCGATCTTCTACAGTCAGAAAAACAGTATTCGATACATAAGATCAAAGCACCTCTGGATTCTCTGTTTGAGGCCATATCAAGAAGTCCTCCCCCACCCGAGATCCCACCATGACCAAACCAAGTCTTCGGCAAACTTCTATATATATAATGCTCAACAGTATAGCTGTTCACAAGGTAACAAAAATTCAGATACCTTTGAACTAAAAATAAAATAGGAAAAGGAAGAAAGACGAGAGAGATGGAATATAGATAGAGAGCACTTACCACTGCCAACTCCGGAATTCAAAACCCCATGCAAGTAGGAACACTTTGGCTCTACAGCTATAGATACCCTTTTAAAACCTCTCTCTTGAAAAAGAACTACGTTCACAGCCTCTATGACTTCAACCAAATGGCAACCTATGTCTCGTGGAACTAACTCAGCTTCAACTTCTCTGGCAATAACATCCAATTCATCAAGCCACTCTGACATTCTCTTTCCTGCAAGAGGCATAAGCTCCAAAGAATCACTCTCATAAACACGGGTTGGTGCAGTAACATCTTTTCTCTCATTTTGACGTGAGCGAGCATCCATCTCTTTCTTGAAAGCCATAGAAGCTTCATCTTCAGCAGCAATATAAAGAAGAGTCTGTACAATCGAGGAGGATACTACATCAGATCAGCTCATGTGTGAAGTGGTCCGAACTGAAAACAGAGTGAATGCATCTTTGAGCGTACTAAGGCCAGAAAATCAGATTGTTAAATTAATTGCACCCTAAACTTATTTTTTTTTTTTTAACAAAGGGTCGGATTTTCTTTAATCCAATTAATCAATCTTTGCCAAGGCTCTAACGCCTTGCAGAAAGTTATCATAATGCACATTTCATCCTATTTTCAATGATACAATAGAGCAATTTGTATTCGAGATAGACTGCATAAGCTGATAATCAGAATACTAAACTAGCAAATAAAAAAAAAAAAAACACAAAAGTAACACTAATAGTCCAACTCTGCCACTGATTATGCAGATCTCATTGGAAAATTACTCTATGAAAATAAAATCTTTCAGCTTCTCACCTCAAGAGATGAGCAGGGAGTGAGCCAACATACTCATCAGTATTACCTTTGCAAGGGAGATGTCTTTGTCCTTCGACTGAAAAGAGATCTCCTCAGTAAACTTCTCCCTTGCAGCCTTGAGAACCTGGACATCACAACTGCAATTAACCCTTGCACTCAAAGAGCTCAGAAGGTAGACATCCTACCACTAGAAATGCATGTTCACCATACATGCCGAATTTTCTGAAATATGAGCGGTCACACAACCCATAAAAGAGAGAGAAGTCAGACTCGGTCATATAAGAAAAAAAAAACATTGTATGAAAATTAACAACAAATGAGTCACCCAGGATCTTGGCTCCGACAAAAAAAGATTCGAAAAAAGACAAGATACTGACAAAGATCACAATCAGATAAGTATTCATTTTAACATATGTAACATGTTAGAGAGTCCATGAGTGTATAAATCAATGCAGTTAAGTCCATGACAAGGATAAGTATTCAGAAGGTAGACATGCTACCACTAGAAATGCAAGTTCACCATACATGCCGAATTTTATGATATATAAGCGGTCACAAACCATAAGAGAAATAGAGAATTCAGACACGGTCATATAACATATAAGTAAAAAACATTTTAGGAAAAATAAAAACAAATGATTCATCCAGGATCTTGGCTCCTACAATAAACATGATTTTTAAAAGACAAGACACTGACAGGGATCACGATCAGATAAGTATTTAACTTATGTAACATGGTAATGTTAGAGAGTCCATGACTATATAAATCAATGCAGGCGGAGTTGTGTCTGTCGAATGGCTAACTTGCAAGGAAAACTCCAATCTATGGTATAGCTATAGATAGGCGTAACACCCTCAATGCTAGGTTTTGAAAAAGCTTTTTCAAGAGTCTTAGTAAGCATTAGCTTCTTTTTCTTATTCTTCTAACGAGGAAGTAAGTTTTTTTTTGTAATGCAGAAAGTTAAAAAAAATGACCTGGCAGCAGAACAACTACACACTTGTAATATTACTATAACGAAGTTAAAGTTGGATTGGGTAAAGACCGTAAAGTCCAACTGCAATAAAAGAGATACATACGTCCTGATAAAAGTTAGGGCCAAAAGAATCCGTCGTCGCTTGACCACTAAAAAGTGGAGAAGCTGAAGCAGCTGCAATGGAAGAAAAGTAACCAATTCTAGACGTCATCTTCCTTTGGTGCCCGAAAGTTGCCACCATCATGGGTTTCAAGAACGATTTCGTCAATCCATTTACAGTGGAAAGATTTCCGGCCTTATCGTCAGAGCACCTAATTGATCATAATTTTTAAGGTCTTAAAACAAGCATCCTAGAGCAAGTACGTTGCATACTTACATGTATCAACTTGAGAAACTATCAAGTCAGCTTCGACAAAGAGTCAAATACCCTAGAAATATCCTACTACTAATAGAATGAGATTTAAACTCCTACAGACCAAAGATGTTCGCATATTGTGATTACTATTCCCTGACTATTCTTTTGTTTGAGCAACCATTCGTCACAAATCGATTTTGAGACAGTAAAAAGTACTTCTGTTTGCCTAATTTGAGTAAGTGAATAGCTTAGCTTCCTGCTATGTTTAAAAAACATTCCTCCTCATATCCATCAGCCGACCCGAAATCATTTTGGGATTAAGGCTCTCACCTCCTTCTCATATCCACTATAAGCACGACGTTACAGCACTTTTAAGACCAGAATTTTTATAGAATTCAATACTGGAAAAATCCTATCCAATCCGATTATATAGTTAAAACCCATAAAGAAAATTTTATTTTTCCATAGGGTTTCAGCACCTCATCACGTCAGTGTCAAGTGAGCCGCGAGGGCAGTTATAGTTTTAATGTCGACAAGTTTCAACTTTCAACCAAGGTCATGACTCATGAGTCTAATTACTCAACCAAGTAAGCTGATCTAATTTCTTGAACCCACTTTTCACTAACAAATCCATCAGACTATCATCTAACTCCTTTTTAGGGAGTTTGATGTTTCAAAGATTCAAACCCTGACCCTCTTATTTTTAGGGAAGGCATGATGTCACTGATGTTTGTGAGACGGTGAATAGTAACATGACCTAAGACTTAGCTGTACGATAATCAAAAACTCCACCCAGACCAAAATAGTCTTCTCTACTTTGTTTTTTAATTCATCCTAAACTATTTTTCCTACTTTCTTGTTTGAAATTTGAATACTAAAAAAACATTTGTTTTATCTCTTTACTTTTGGTTATTCAATTATACATATTGGTTTCCGCGCATTTCACAACAAACAAATTAGTTTGGGATAGAGGGATGGTATATAAAAGTAGATTATCCAAGATTAGCAACTAAAAAGAAACAATAATTGGACATCAACGAAAGCAATAACTAATAAACATTAAAAAGAGCAACAATAATACTCCGTAATAATATACTGAGATATCATTATCCTCGTTTCAATCATTTGTTTATCTTTAAAATTAAGATACAACCCAGCCACAAAGAATATAAAAGTTAAATAAATGACTGGAAATAAAGGGAACAAAAAGGAGTAATAAGAAGAATATTCGGGTGATCACCTAAGAAATGCGGGCTTAACCAAACCGAATTTGCTCCAACTAAGTGGACTTAACATCGCCATATTCGCACTAATCATCGTCATTTAATTTCTTGATACTATTTATAGTAACAACAAATAAAAAATGGTGGAATTTGAGTTGAAAAATGGAGGAATTATCTAATTTACAGTTTGGTGAAAAATACTGATGTTATTACAAGAATGAGCAAGTTTAATTGAAGTAAAAGCAGCTGATTTAACAGCAGTAAGTAAAGATGATGATAAAGAAGAAGGGATGTTTAATTCCATTATAGAGAGGGTTATTTGATGATTAAGATGATGATCATTAGAGATAGAAATGATTGCTTGAGGGAAAATATTATTATTATTATTATTATTATTATTATTATTATGAATGAATATGATGAATTGGATGAATGAAGAGTGTTGTGAATTATAAAGTGGAATGGAAATGGTGTCACTTAAATGAAGGGAACCTGGTTACTTGTAGACACTAGTTGTACAACTGTACGATGTGGGAGGGGGGAGGGAAGGGTCTCCTACTAAATCCAATAGTTATTATTGTATATAAGAACCTTTTACACGGTCCGGATCCTCTCCGTTACCTTGCTCTGTCCATTACCTTTTATTATCTTTTAACAGATCAGATTTTATTCCGGATCGATTTAATGGTCAAGTATTTTATGAGGAGGAGAGGGTATAATGATTTTATATTGGTATATGAGAGAAAATAGAAGGTAATAGAAAGAAAAGTAATGAAGAGGATTCATACACCATTTTACGTCGTGAGACCGTTTCTTTGTAAAAGAAAATTCATTTATTCATTTATTCATTTATTTTTAATAAATGAATAACTATTTTTATAAAAATGAACTGTCTTACAATGTCAGAATGTCTTGTACTATAATTTGCGTATTAAAAAGTTTCATTCAATTATATTTTTGTTTTTTTCTTTGACAAATGGTTTGGTTACAAACAACAATAAATGTGAGATCTAGTTTGATTCTAAGTTTTAATAATTTGTTTGAGTTAAATCTTTGAGTTTCAATTTTACGAAATGCATACTCCGGAAATTGTAAAAATTTGATGGTTATTGTAAGAGTAGTTAAATGTTTCCAAAAGCATTCGAGAGATATTTAAGGCCCTGTTTTATGGACTTAAATTTACCCTCTTAACTTGGTTCAAATCTTCAAAATTAAGTTTAAATTATAAGCTCAATTCATTTCACATGATATAAATTCAGTTCAAAACTTTAAGTTAACTTATATTAGGTTATGTGAAGCTAAACCTGGTTAAGAATTTTATTGACTTAAATCAATACTATAGTGTATATCATGTGGTCAAAGCACATTATTTTTTAGATTTAGTTTATAAAGATACATTTTCAATTAAATTAATTGCACAAATGAACCGTGCTTTTAATTTTAATGTTATAACTATTACATATAATATTAATGAGAGGTTAAAAAAAATTATTACATGATAAATCAATGACTGTTTTCTATAGAAGAGGTATATAAATATAATATAAATTTAAATGTATAGAAAATCAAGTCCACCTGTCTAACTCGTAATATGAAATGTAGAGTCCAAAATTATGGGCTATTAATAGTTTCTACTTTGACAAATGAGATAGAAAAAGGTGGACTACTTATAAGGTCCACAATTTACAATCCATCCAATCTTATAACCAGGAAAACAAGCCCAACTGAGAAGAAGTCTCCTTAGGCGGGAAAATTAAGAGAGTTTTTTATTCTCATAGTAGTACGACTGTACGGGGGATTGTTTAATATTATATATTATATACGATGATTACTATTCTCATCCATCAATCTCCTTCCCTGCCACTGGTTTTATCCTACTGTTGGCTGCCACTATGTTGTTTCCAAATTAGGTTAACTATGTTCACGGATAATATCAAAGGCGAATTTACTTTCACATAATTCTTTTTACATCTTTGTAGATTTACATTTTTGAACTTACAAATTTTAAATCTTAAACATATCCGTAAATCAAAATGAAAAAAAGTGAGAGATGCTTCCTATGAAAAGGTAACGGGATAGTGGAGCGTAGCAACAATGTGAAGTGATACAAGGTGGGTTGAATGTTGGTGCAAGTTGAAAAAACAATGGTTTGGTATCATTCATGATGGTGTCAAAATATGGTGGATGGTGGATTATAATTAAGAGGGAATGGTGGTGGTTTCATGGTTTCATGATAGTGGAGCGTAGCAACAATGTGAAGTGATACTCCATATTATTGTGAATGAGTACTTGACCGAGTAGGTGTAACTTGGGAGAGCGTGTATGACCGAGTATGAGTTTGGGTTGAAGGAGTTTCTGACTTTGTGTCACTCAGTCGAGTTGGTGTGATACTCGACCAAGCGTGTGACACTCGGTCGAGTGTGCTGAGGCACTCGACCGAGTGTGCCTACCTGGGAATTTATTTTCGCGGTTTGACGTCGTGATTAAGGGAGAGGTTTATAAATCGTATTAGCAGTTCTAAACGTCATTTAAAACCCTAAACCTCTCTTAAACTATCCATAGTCCCTCTCCAATCATCTAGCAAAAAGATTCAACGATTGGTTTGGATTTTCGCGTCATTTATTGTCAACCGTAGCTAGTAAGTCTCGATCTATGTCTTGTGTAATTTGTTCTAGACCTATAGGATTGGGGGGTTTTGGGGGTTATTGTTAATCAATTTATGATGGGACTCGTTGTGATTATTGATTACATGATTTAAGTAAGTGACGACTTCGTAGAAGAGAGATTTTAGTCATCTCTAGAGTTGCGCGGATTTGCTAGTAAGGTAGGGTTTTCCTACTCGGTTTGGTTATGGTTAATCATGAGATTTATGTGATTGTTGTTGTTTATATGATTGGTTGATTATTATATTATGTGATTGCGGATGTGGTTATCTTACTATGGTGATGGTGATGTCGTAATAGTGATTGCGGTTGTGATTGTGAAGTAATATCGGGAGATTAATTTCACCCCTGGTATCGCTCCTCGTGACTCCCGTCATAAGAAGGATGTACACTTTAAGGATATGGGTTACTCGCTGCGATGAATGGAATTTTGATGTGTCGTGCTGCGGTCGGACATCGGCAGGGGTTGGCTTACTCACTGTGGTGAGAGTCATTGGTGTTCCGTGCTGCGGTCAGGACATACGTTATCGTGGAGTTGTGCAGACGGAGGATAGTGTTGGTGTTGTCTGTTGATTGTTGTATATAGTTGAGTATTTGCGTATTGGTGATTAATTGTATCCGTTACTGACCTTGTTATATCATATGGTGTGGTATGGATGATGTTGAGACGGTATTGGATTATGATTGTGAGGCCATTGAGAGATGGACTTCACCCCCATGAATCGCTCCTCGTGACTCCCATCAGGAGTGGGATGTGCACATTAACGATCTGGGTTCGCTCAGTGCGATGAGCGGGGATTTGGTTGGGATTGACTGCGGTTTCTCACTAGCGGTGCGGATTACCCGTTGCAATGGGTAATCCATCTTGATGGTTTGTGGTGTTGGAGGTAGCTGGAGACGGTTGTTGTTGTTGTTGTGTTTTACCTGTGGATCGTGATTGTATGATAGTGTACTGACCTTGGTGGCTTTGTTTGTTGTCGTCTCTTTTGTGTCCTACTGTGATCCATTCGATATTGTCGGCGAATAGTAAGCAGTGGCTTTTTCAGGTGATCTTTGATTGAGTTACTGCGGGCATGGATGAGGATCACTTGTAGAGTCTCGAGTAGCTTCCGCTGTTGTTTAGACTATTGCTGTAATTCACTTTCTG
>JAOWBH010000006.1:657120-675127 GCA_028566215.1 Silene coronaria
TTGTGACTCATGCCTAAACGATTTCAAATGATGATACATGTTAGCCGACAACAAATCATATTGAGACTAAGGATTGGTTATAGTTGTTTTTTGCTTTGTGGGGGTACAAATTTCAAATGATGATTCATGTTAGCCCCCAAATCATATTGGGACCAATGCTTTGTTGCTGTTGTTGTTGTTTTTGGCTTTATGGGGGTACAGATGTCAAAAGGAGCTAAGGATTATGTAGTTACATCTTCATCTGCTTAAAAAATGAATCTATCCTCACCAAAATCTATTTAAATTTTTCAGTAATTTCGTAGTTGAATCGTCTCCTTATTCTTGTAGAACATGATAAGATTGGTGGAAAACTGAGCGACCTTTTGCAGCTTCTGGTCACCTGCTTCAGTGGACTAAACTCAATAGTACACTCTCAGCAAGAACTTGATTCACATACATTCGACTGCATGCTGTGTTTACTTCAGAGCATAGATTTAGTGGTTCAGAACTATGTCCACAGAGTTCACAAGTATCAGAAGGGTCTTCAGTCTCCAATGTCCTTTGCTACAATGACAAGTATGCAGGATCAGGATTTCCCTCCTCCTTTGTTGGATAAGCTATTTGCTATTTTCCCCATACGTCCAATGGATTATCTTTCTGAGAAGGTATTTACATTTTTTTTTTTTCAACTCCTGATCCTCCTAATTGTTGCATCTTTATAACTTGTGCTAGTGATTATTGCGCAATTAAATTTTCTTTTTTCTGCCAAGAACCTCATGAGCTTTGTTAATTGTATCCCCTTCTGAGATTGTGGCACAATTATGGTTTCAATATTGGTGAAATTATGGTGCTTTTTTATGATTGTTGAACTTTCTAGCTTTACGCTGCCTCTACTCTCTTTGTAACTCTTATGTTTTTTTATTAGGGAAAAAATGCTCAATATAAATATTTTTCTTAGCAGATAAAAAAAGAAGTAAAGTGGTAGTTGTCGAGCCTTGGCTTAGTGCTGAAAAGTTTTGATCTTAACTTGTTCGAAGGAACCTGTGTTCCAAATTTCCAGTACAAATGTGTTACGTTTTTCTATTGTATGCTGCAGTTATTCGTGCTTTTTTTGTTCGTGGTGCATTCTAACTAATTTAGCGTTTCCATTGTGCCATACTTGAGTGTGTTTGAAGTGGCATAGTACTATAGTAGTAACCCTTCCGTCTTAGAAATGTTTGGTAACTTTTGTTTGTTTCTGGTAATCTTTCTGGATGTGCTTGGGAAGATAAAATATGAATGGAGGGAGTATTATTCTGTGTATTTTTTTATTATACATTTAAAGCTGTTGGTTGTTTGATCTATCTTTTTGCTTTTTTGTTGACAGGATGATCAGAGATATTTTATATTAAATACAGTAATATCCCAAATATACTTTACTTTCAGAAAATGGATCTGCCCTTCACTTGGCTTACCCGATGAATTCTTGGAATTTGTAGTGGATGTGCTCCCTAAGGTCTGTTTTTTTTACGATATTGTATAAACAATGTTTGGTCGTCAAATTTCTGGTATTGGAGTGCAAATGGGGATATGTATTTCATGATCTTAAATTTTTAAGGCATTGCAATTTCCAAATCCTTAGAGGGAATTTGTGCAGAATAAACGTTTTAATAACCCACGCAAATATCTTGTATTGGTTTACTTGATACTAGACTTGATGATAGCTTTACCAGCAACTGTAATAGCTTTAGTTGATCATCCGGCCACAGTGCAAACGGGTAATGGTATAAGCCTATAACTCTATAAGGTACACTCGGAAAAAAATCGGAAAATGTAACTAAAAATTTCGCAAATTTCATTCGCCGGTGGGGCGAGTGCCCCTGCTAGCCCCACCACTGCACCCGCCTCATCCCTGATAGTATTTCGTTATTTACACATTTATTGCTGTCTGTAGCATTCAGCTGTGAAGTCATTGACATTTTTAATGAGCAGTATTAATTTTTGTTAACAGGTGCATTTATTACAAGGGCGCACTTGTTTCAAGTAGAAATTTTTATTGAAAATGCTTGCATTTTATTGTTAATTTTATATTAATTTGTTATTGTATATATCTGCAGGTCCGTGGTGTTAAGCTAACTAATAAGGCATTAAATGAGAAGCATCTCATTCCACTGGTTCCCTTTATTCCAAGTTTGATAGCAACAGTAGATTCATACCAGAAGCATGCTCTTTTGCAGGTTTGTCATTCCCCCTCTCATATTTTTCCTTTTGAATATTAGAGGACTTTTAGGCTTGTAACGCTAAAAGAAGAAAACCTTCTTGGATGGAGTTGTTGACATTGGAACAAGATTGAAAAATATTTTGAATGGTAATAGGATTTTATAAATAGTAACCAACATACGCAAACTTTTACTTTTGAATGATTGTCATAACATTCATTTTCACTATCTCAGAGTTGGATTTGTATTAGATCTGTTATTCTATTTCCATTTCTTTTTTATCTTTGTATTTAGCGTCTACTATTCATCTTCGTGTCTCTTCTTGACATATGACATAAATCCTTTCATTTCATATGTGGTTGTGGACCTTGTGACAACTTCTCTCTTACCACTCTGGTATCTCGTTGCCATCAATGTCTGTGATAGGCCTGATAGCTCTAGTTGTACAACATCAGTTCCAGAGTAAAGGAGGGTGAATACCTATCTGTCACAAGT
Organism: Silene coronaria; assembly: GCA_028566215.1. NCBI lineage: Eukaryota > Viridiplantae > Streptophyta > Magnoliopsida > Caryophyllales > Caryophyllaceae > Silene > Silene coronaria. The sequence continues at coordinate 659,793 of JAOWBH010000006.1, forward strand.
CTCACAACCTTCCCTTTGATATTGAGTGGTAATTTCCTTTTGCAATGTCCTACAGACAATGGCCTCACATTTATTTTGAGTATGTCACCGCCTATCCTACTCAGACATGAGTAAGACTCATACGAGTGTCAGACAAGGGTACATATCCAAGCTTCAGTCATGACTCAAAAATGAAGACGGGTATAAGGGACATGTACATATTAAAAGATAAATTTGATTAAAATTACGAAACAGTAAATTATTTAGAGTGAAATGTAAAGATGTAGGAAACATAAGCCTTATAAGATTGTGAGAAATCATACTATACACACTCTCTGTCATATTCGAAATTCTTCATGTACTTTTGTCATGCAATCCTTTCTTTTTGCATTCAATTGGCAAGGTGTTGGGTAAGGATTCCCTACGAACATACCATGTCCTTCTTGAGTGCCTTATTGAACGGGGGTAGGGTCACAAAACATAAGAGTCAGAGTACTGTACGTCCCCACTGCCTTACAAATTGACCCGTATAATCTCGTTCTAGGAGAGAACCTTCAGAATGCTGGGTTAATGTTGTTGAGGTTGGTACAACCGTCTAACCTACGCTACAACAACTTTTACCTCTAATGTCCTACTTGTCAGTTTGGAACTTGATGAGAAATAATTTGGTCTTTTGAAAACATCAATGAATTATTTGTGTTCTAATGTAATGGTGAATTGGTAATGTACCTCCCTAAAAAATGTCTGAGCATGAACTTTTGTTTTGCTCTCCTGGTATTGTTTAATGTAATTCATGGAAAATTGCAGGCTTTCACAACAGCATTTAAAAACAGTTATGCTGACTCGTCAATGAAGATGGCTTGCTTAAAAGCATTGGAAGAAATGCTTACTTCTGTAAGTTCTGGAACTGTCTCACTTTGGTGTCTATGTTTTTCGCGTTTGATTTGTTTGTTACTTGTGTGTCTGCTGGACATTGATGGTTTAGAATACTAAGTTGCCTGGCACCCTTTACATGTTATGCGGCTTATGCCAGGTTTATAGGCGTTAATTTTGCAATGTAAGAAAGGGTAAAGGGTCTGTTTTGTTTGGTCTAGTGGTGAAAGTTAGATTATCTGTGTAATTTTGTCAACCTGGAAGTAATCTACCTAGTTCGCTCAACCCCGTTGAAGCCCGTATTGAATCGTATATGGTGGTTGGTTAAAATCTATATATTATATCATCGATCAAGAGTGTATTGTGTATCTGACTATCAGTTATACCAGCCTTGCTGACATGTACAATGAAACTGGTAGCCTCTAGTAATGGGATTATAACAATTTAATTACTGTTTCCGTGTAAGTAATGCTAATGTAACCTTCACTAATTTCAGGAAGAAGAAATTCTGTATTCGGACTCCAGCGATTTAGAAACGCATGACTATCAGAAGATTTGGATAGATGAGACTGGGTTGCTGCTTAAATTATTTGGCAATGGACATCCAGCGAAGTTGCATGTATACAACTTTCCCTTAAATTGTTGCTTTTCAAATTGTTGTGTATATTATGTCCCTTTTCTGGTGCTGTCAGCTTAATATATGCTTCTCCATCCTTTTTGTTATACCTTCATTCCACAGGAGTTGCTGTGTTTTCTTGTTCGCCTTGGGCAAGTTGGGCTTCGAAACATTGATCTTGTTGAAGAGTATGATAGACTACAGGATCAATTTCGAATTTTTTTTTGCATATGCACAGATGAAGGTGAGTTTCTATTTTCTAACTTGCTTATTCATATTGGGGAAGTTTATTTGTATCCACGTGGCATCAAACATCTAGAACTTGTCAATAGTTCCGAATAATTAATACCAAAAAAAATCACTTTGTTCCTTGAGGTTTGTGCGAATTCCACTTGATGCCCTACGGTTAAATTCTACTTTGGCAATTTGATATTCGAGTTATTTCCCACGTTGGTGACGTAAGATTTGAAAAATCTCTCATTAGTGTAACTTAGGGTCTAAAAGTGTCAAATTTTATCTAAATTAACGACATTTTTCAGCATATAAAATGCTAAAACATGCATTGAAGTAAAATATTAAGGGCGAAGCTGACCAAAAAAAACTGCTTTATAAAAGTTCTTTTTTTCAATGAAGTTTTCGTTGTACTTACACACTAGGTCACTTGAAAGAGAAATTTCCCTAACATCGGGTCACCAATGTGGACTCAAGAAATTAGCCGAACCTCGGGCACTAAAGTGGAAATATTCCTATTTCTTTTGCCTTATATAATGGGCAATGGCGAATATTCCTAAAATGTACAAAGGTGAACTGGCCAACACAATTAATTTTAAGGAATTGAGTTGAGATAGCTTCCACCAAAACTTGATACTCTACGTTTGGCACTATTGCAATAGTCACAGTTGGTCAATTAGATAATTTGGTACACACTTTTGGATGTCATAAGCAATTGTGAAGTGAGATATGGCCACGGGGGTTCAGTTCAATGTGGACAGCGTGATTAGGACATTAGTAGCTTGCATTACGGAAAAACAATGGGAGTCAAAGTGGGCTGTGGAGTATTTCAATAACTTACATACAGAAATTGGAAGTCCACAAATTTAGGTACACTTCGTTGTATTATACAGTAGCATAGCCAAAGACCAGAATATTTTGTTGTTCGGTAAATAAGAAAAATCCGTTAAGAAAAATAATTTGTTCGGGTGGCAAACAAGCAAAGTATCAGGATTGTTTAATCAATTTGCATAGTCATCCTATCTTAGGTGTCTTAATAAAGTTCCTGTATACGAACAATTTATCCATAGTTAAAGGGATCAGATTTCTGAGTATATTTTAATGGTGTAAAAGCCCCTCAAAATGCTTGCTGGACAATTTCCTGTCAGCTAAGGGTGGGTGTTGCAATGAGGTTATTATGCATTGTTAGACCGATGATTGAAGTATTTTGCAAAATGTTTCAAGTTCACTCCAAATTCTAAACCAAGAGGAATATGTAGTGGCCCTTTTGAATCAGGCAGCTATGGCCTTGCCTATGCATGATACATATTATGGGAAATCGATAATTTAAAATGATTTTTGATCTGAAAGCAATGTTGGCTTTAGCAGTAATCACATGTTTATGAAATAAATAAACTCCTCAATTATGTGTTTTTTTTGTATGGAATTTAAGAATTAATGCTGTCTTTTTCGTTTTGTATTTTGTTTCAAGTAGCAAGTTTTTCAATACTCCCAACTCCCAAGGTTTCTTATGTCCTTTCTTTAAGCTTGTATGCATCTAAGGCTGGCGCAACCTCTGGCTTCAATTGGCTGCTTACTAATGACAGTCCTACCTGTGTTTCAGGTGAAAGATGTTACGGTCCTTTTGTGCAACTTCCAGAAGATTGTCAATTTATTTCCATTTGTTGCCTCTCTTATTTCTATTCTCTGAAAGGAGATTTGCTCTCTTCTCTGGCTTTATGCTGTCTATGTAAGCAATCCTTATCTTTTATGTAGAGTATCTTCCAAATATTTTGCTTCTCTATAAATTTATGTACAGCGTTCTGACATAGATGAACAGATTAGGTAACCAAATTCTAGAATCAAACGAAATAGGGTTGATAAACAACCTGAGATCAGTGATTTCTTATTGTATTGAAACCCAAACTAAAGTCAACGGAACCGAACTAGACACTGTAGTAGCCTGGCCCAAGACCTGCATGTGTCCTAAAGAGACATGGGATAGACACTAAAATAGTCATTAAGACTATTGCGGAACCTTTGTTTAACAAAAAATGTGAAAGGGAGGAAGTACTTCCATTTGAAAAAGCTTAAACGAACACTGGTATGACTGAATAATCTTTTCACTTTTGATTTAAAATGCATAAGCACATGTTTAACTGCAGAATCAAGCCATAACTTAATGAATTTGTTATGCTTGTTTTTTCCTCAGAATTCAGTCTAAAACAGTATTACCCTAGTTGCATGAAGGCTTTTGCCTTCGAGGGAATAGAGCCATAGAGGGATTTTGAATGTACACAATCTCACCCTCATATTGGAAACACTAAATGTATTTTATCATGCAAATCACGTCATGCATTTCGTCAACCCACATCTACGTCATAGTTAAAGTTCAAACAATTTGGTGGACCATTTTTGCTTATTTTACTATATACCATATTCCAATTAGGGGACCATTGAAAGACAAGTTCTTCTAGCTACAGAATTACAAAGGGGGCTCAATTCCTCTTAATGAGGTTGGAACACCCTGTAAGTAACTCAATTAAACACCTCCATATGTACTTCAAAGGCTCTAAATTCTTTAAAAGGCGAACATTAATCAGTTGCTGTGCATTATATTCACATGTCATGTAACTCTTGTTTCATTCACGATTTTTGGCCTGTGGAATATTTTACGAAGCTTGCATTTGTTTATGCCGGGCCTATTTGGATGAATATCAGGTCTTTGATGTGAAATAATTTTATTGATTGAGTTTGGTGTTTTTCATTTGTTTTATTTGTTTCAGCCAATTCTTTGAAGCCGTCTATATTAACACATATCGTTGGAGTTGTACAATCATCATACAGAGCTGGGCGTGTTGACATTGCAGACTACTTCAGTTTCTGCATCACCTTCTTGTCACAATTCAAAGTCGCCACTGGTAGGTCAACTGTCTTAGCAATTTCCTTTGGTAATCGGGAAACAACCTAGTTGTGCTTTTTAACACAAGGGAAATGATGCGTACATACGATCTCCCCATGTCTTGTCGTAGGCAGGACTCAAGAGCCTTTGAGGCATGGCAATACTGTTGTTTTTGTTGTCAGTTCTGAGCTGGGTCATAATTTTTTTTGTTTACCTTTATGTCAGGAGTTAATACTGTGTGCGGAATCTCTGTTATGTTTGTGTTTGCCGTGGTGTAGTTATGATCATCACCCCTTTCCCCTTGGTGTTCTTTAGTAATGTATCTTTAATTTAAAAAAATTGGTAAGTTCCTGTGTTCATCACATGAACTGTTTGAAAAATTATTTCCTGAGCTGTGTATGATGAATAACACAGTCATAAAGGTTTCAGGAAAGAACTTAGTACAATAAACATGAGACTGCTTTTATCCAAGATTAAATATTATCTCGGTTAGGCAGCAAGTTGCTAATATCTAAATGTCGGTTTAGGATTTCAATGTAATCTAATTTCAAAGCACAATCAACTTTCCAAAAATGCCTCACGAGTAGAATATTATTTTCCAGCAGTTTTCCAGCACTATGCAAGTGCAGAATAGGCTTTCAGTAATTGAAGAGTATTTTGGCCATCTGTGTATAGCAATATGTTTACAGACTAATGAAATGAATACTAGTTTTTGGTGTTGTGCTTGCACTTTTATAACTAAATACCCAATAATCCTTTAGCATGACATTCTGAAGAAGCCCTCATGGATTTACTTGGGTGTTTTTTTTTTGGTGACATGGTTCCTTTCTGTCTAGGTTATCTTTAAATAATATATGTATTGGATTTTCTTTGCAGAGGAAGGGTGTACCACAGAAGAGAAAGAGACCGTGTCTTCTTCTGCAAGAACATTTAGATATATCACTGGTGTTATCTTGACTTCCTTGCTCCAGATGGGAGATCAGTCATTACTTCTTCAGATGTCAGAGAATTTTGTGTTGGATATTTTGGTGGGTTACTGTCTTATCCTCCTCTTTCTTTGTAGTCATCATGTTTGCTCTCTGCCTCTCTAGCAGCCGTCAGCCGGTAATAGGGGGGTTCATCAAAAGGCTCATACATTGTGAATATGCCCATATTTATATGCAATTTTGTTTGACTTTTAAGTGTTCAACATCCTCTTGACAGCAACTGTTTTTGTATTCCTCAGTCGCAGAATTTGCCTCTGGAGAACGCTTGTGCTATGATGAGAGTACTTGTAGCATTGGACTCCAAACCTTCAAAACTTTCAGAGGAGAGCGTTGTCAAGCTTGGCGACATTGTTCTAAGTTACATGCTCAGTGTTGCTCTTGTAAGTATCTTTTCTGTTTTCCTTGCATTTTTCGCCTTCCTAAGAATGCTGTTTCTTCCTCACGTGTTTGGTAAAAAACTAAAAGAAAAGGGGAATCCTTAACCTTGACCATCATCAACTCCTATGATCACCAACATCCACCACCACAATCACCTAACAGCACCTCCCACCACCACGTCCCACTCGTCGTTGACTCCCGATGCTGGTGACACCCTTCACGTTGCCGACTATCTCTACACCGCGTGCCAATTTATTGGAGCTGGTATTAGTGAAATACAGTGGTGCGAGAAAGCCTAGAATCTAGATGGCCAAAAGAAGAGAACATGGCTACCTTTCTTCCTAATTTCATCCGATTAGAACTTGATAGTTATCTGTATTCAAAGCTATCTCCCTTAGTGGGCAAACTATATTATTTGAAATATCTTACTCTGAAAATCTGCTTTATTTGGAGTACGTAGTGTGTCGGCCAGCAACAACCTCCCAGCATATCTGGTGTTTTGAAGGTGGAAGGAGGTCCAGGAGTGGGGGTGGGATTTTATTGGGTGGAGGTAGTGGTTGAGGTTTGTGGGTGGGAGTTTTGATGGGCTGGTGGTCGTTTGAAGAGGGGTCAGGATAGTGCAGGAGGAGTTTGGGTTTAACCTATTCTGTTAATTTTGAACCTGTGACAATGCCTGTAGTGGTGCCGGCGTGATAGGTGGTGGTGGGTGTCAATAATAGTTGTTGATGCTGGTGTTGGTGGTTAAGTGGTGGTCGGTGTGAGATAGTAGGGAAAGGGCTCAGGAAACCGTGGAGGAGCGAATCAAATCAGAGGGATTTTGGGGTAAACCTATTCTGGAAATGGAGAAAGGGTAACAAAAGAGTCGAACAAACACCAACTAAGGGAAAGGAGGAGTTTCATTCCCTATAACCCCTTCCCAAGCGCCCCCCAAATGTTCACATTATTACTGTACTATGACAGGCTATTCACAGCAGCTTGTATTGGTTTCCTGTGATTTATGGCCTGAACGGTATGGCCTTTGTTTGTTCTGTATAGTGCCCAAAGCTTGCTGTTTGTTATTGACACTGACTATTTTATATGAGTTGATCGAGTTTCCTCCTCCCTGATGCAGTTTTTTCCAGACCATGAAAAGGAACAAGGAGGTAGGAGCTCATGTACGGGTCGCTATTTTCTTGTCCCTTGCTTTCATTTGTTCGACAGAAGCCTCGTACTGATGAAACATCTGCTTAACAAAATGGGATCATTTGTAACCGAACCTTGCAAATTACCTTTCATAATTGGCACTAATCTGACACAAGATTATCCAAGAAAGATAAAGGCAGTGGTTTGCTTCTTTTCAATGCTGTCCATGGATTCTAAAATGCAAAGAATTCTTTCATCATGCAAAGCAGAGACTGATAACATTTTACGGAAACTGTTGCTAACGCAGGTATGTTGGTATCTTATAACATGATTCTCTCATTAGTCATCACTTTTATGTTATAACTGGACTCTTAGAAATTAATATTGGAAGTGATACTTGAATAAATCAAATTCAAATCCCATCACAATGTTTGAAAGAGATGGGCTACCAGGGACCGACTGTTTTCCGAATTTGTTAGTTTATTGTTGGAAGTTTTGTGGCGTCAAGAACTCTCGACATGTGATGCTTCCAAGTGAAGCACAATTCAAATTCTATCCAATAAATTTTATATACAAGTTCAACTTACATCAGGAAATGCGAATAACATAGTGGTGAAGAATTTAACAGGGTAGCTCCCATATTAAACGAAAAAGCTAGTGTTACTTGTCGGGATTGGGTGGGTTAGGAGAGACTATTGGTGATTGAAGCAGGTTATTATATGAGAAAAAAGGAAGAGAGGACTTAGATCTGTCAAAATGGAATTGGAAGTATATGTTGAGACGGTAAATAAACAGATCAGAGACTATTGGCGTTAAAGGGATGTGATATGTTTGTTGCATATTTTGTGCTGTTGAGTCTTGACAGTGCATATTAATTAATTGCTTCCGCTGTTTGTTTGAAACAGTCCTCAGAGATGGTCAACATGAACATTGAACAACGTCATAACGTAGAAATTGCTGTAGAAAGCTTCAAGAACATGATTGGTGAAATTTCTATTGCTGCAAAATAAGGTGATTTCCGTGTATGCTGGTAAATTGTTTTCAGCTTGACCATTTCCTTTCAAAACAAATCAATTCAATTGCTTTTTTCAAACTATACGTAGTCATTGAATAACTACGGTTTTTGAGCCTTGCTTAGTCTTGTGCCTTGTTTGCTTTACGCACAAGTAATCTCTAAACAACCTACTTGGTAGTGAGAAAGTAATGTTCCTGATGTACATCTTTTGATTTTAATTGTCGTGTCCACGTATATCCAAAACACACACCCTGACACCCCAACCCTAGAATTTATTGTCCCCCTTGTTCATGTTCACTGTTCAGCTCTCTGATTATTTGATTTTCCTTTGCCCTTAGATGTCAAAAGACCTTTAACTCCGCAGGTATTCGACTTGAGTTCACCTCTAATGGAGAAGACTGTGAGTAATGGACTTGTATAAAGGGGCTCTAATCACTTCAACTGACAAGAGGCTGCAGTCGGATATTCTTATAGGGACAGAAATTTTCGGCGACCTTGCTTCAAGCGTCTTCACAATTTTGGGAAAAAAAGATTTGCCAACCATGCCTGTTGGTAACTGATACAAGTTTTTGCGTGGCCGCTTCTCTTTCGAATCAGGAGGTTCGCTCAACTTGAAGTTATAAAATTTTTGCTTACCTTTCGGCTCATTTTTCCTGTAAAGGCAGTTTCATGGAAGCCTAATTGTAAAACATGTCATTTGACACTAATACACCTATGAAAGAAGCTTGGTACCTACAGTAAGTGGATTATACATCCGATGTACTATCACCAGTTCTATAGTTTCTGAGCATTGTAACAAATTTTTTGAGTTTAGTTTAAAAATTATGAGTTTTATTGCAAAGTTTTTAAATTCATTCACTTAAACATTAAGCTCAAAAAAATTACAATAAAACTCAAAAACATTATATATAAGCTTAGTGAAATTTAAGCTTCGACGAAAAAAAAAATTAAAATCTAAGTTATAAACTTTAATGAGTTCAGAAAAAATACACATATGCTCAAAAATGATATAATAAGCTCAAAAAAAACGCATGCTCAAAAACAAATAAAGTATGAGGTAATAAGCTCAAAAAAAATACACATGCTCAAAACAAAAATGTCTAAGGTAGTACATCCGATGTATGTTCCTATTTCTCTACAACAAGCTATGTTACACGTATATCTGCTTTTAATTTATGATTTTACCGATTGTCTCTCCCAAGATTTGCTTAAGACGGATATGTCCATCTTAAACAAGAATTTGTGATTATTTTAGGGTCATTATACAAGCCAATTGCCAAGTTTTAAGACTTGTCATTGTCACAATTTGGCAAGAAAATACTTTGCGGGTAAAAGATAATTTGATGGTAATCCATCATTTCCCGCAAGTATTAATTCTTCGGTACCTTTGCTGGATGGGTCACAGATTCAGGTTGCAACTACTTGGATTCAAGCAAAAACATGCATTTTTCTGACCGAATACAGGTCAGCTAATCGCGATCTTTGTCAGCATACTAAGGTAGTTAGGTGCTCAATCCTTTCAAATTTAGGTTTCATACAAGCAATGCATCACCAACTACATAAAAGTTTTGGACAACATGCACCCTTGCCCTGCGTTAATCCATCACAGGTTCATCAACATAATGGCAAAGAAATTGCAAGGAAAAAAAAAGACGATAAAAACATATTACAAACATTAAATCATATTGATAAATGATACCTAGTAACGCTGAAGGATCATGCCGGAAAAGAAATTGGAAAAACATGCCTACTATATCTACACAACACCGACACAACAAAATAATAAAGAACCTCTTTAACGACCATCAGCGGAAGTAAAGGAATCGGCAAACCCGGTAGGCCTAGCTGGGATGCTGCCCTTACTATCCTCGAGATCCGCGTAACTCAAGTCCTCCTTTTCTGCTTCCTGCCATCCCTTCACCATCTGGGTTAAGGGAAGGCTGTAATCAATTCCAGAATATTCTTCGGTATCATCATCCCAAGGCTTCCATTTCTCCACAAGCGGCCCCAGAACGTTCACAGCATGACCCATCTCCGGCCGTTGGTTTGCCTCTCTTGCTGTGCAGTGTCCAGCTAACTCGGCTATTGTTATAATGCTCTCGTATGTTTCTCCTTTCACATCGAGAACTGGGTCGATGGCGGCTAGTAGCTTCTCTCGGTCTGATTTGATTCTCCAGAACCAGGCTGCCAAGTATTGTTGGTCCTCAGGCCTGCGATCATCGAGCGCCACTAATCCTGTTAATAGCTCCATTAACACAACTCCAAAGCTGAAAACATCAACTTTTGTTGTGATTTTCCCGGTAACTGCATCAGTCAAAATCAAATTAAGTTAGCTAGATTGTTACAGCACTGACACGGGACCCAGTGTCAAAAGAGGAGGAAAAAAAACTACGGGGAAGCCGGAACATAGGAACCACTCTCACAGAGTCACAGTACATCATCAAAACTTCACCCAATTGACTAAAAGCACCCGACATAAAATAAGTAGGCCTTCTCTTCATTCTTTGGCATGTTCAGATCAATATATTTCCATTTTTGAATAACACGCAGGACGGAGGGACTATGCAAGGTTAATTAAAGTTGGGAGCCATTAGGTATGATCACTGTCGTAGTCCCGTATATGCAACTTCCGGAAATGTTGTCTTATAAGCAAAAATCGGATTAACAATGTTTTATGAAAAGGGTTTCAATTCCAGCTATGCATTAATAATAACCCCTTCTGATGATGCAGGAATTTTTTAGCAGTCATTAATCCACCAAATCATAGAAGAAAAAAACAAAACTTAAACTGTAATGCAAAAGATGCCCAAAGATAACTGTGCAAAGACAAACTTCGGTATGGCTCCACATGCAGAGTTTTGTTCCAGGCTTTCAGCTAAAAGGATCTAAAATTCTCATGTGTGATTGCATGAATTAAACTTGCTGCAACGTCACATATAAAGGTTGGAGTGGTAAACATAGTTCCCCGGATACATCTTGTATGTTTTAGCCGTTAAAAATCACTGTTACTAACGACAACAGGTATACAATGCAATGGAGTTGAACCAGTAACTTACAGCGTGAATGAACTCTTGCAATTTAAAGTTTTAAACAACATAATGACATCATATTTGCCATAACATGTTCTGTATCCTCGTCAAAATTTCAGAGTACAGTTCCAGCGTAATACTCCATTTGTCCCCAAAAAAAACTACCACATTTCCATATCGATTCACCATTGCCACTTTTTTGTTGTATTAAACTACAGTGATACTTTTGCTACATTACCAGAAACCGATCAACAAGGTCAACCCGAAACACAGCTTATGTTCAGCAACGTGAATATATTACGGAACTCCCTTTTTCTCTTGAATAAGGGCCCTAACAGCACGTGAGCAGACATTTTAGAAAGTAAGAGTATATGTATATAATGTAATGAAGTTTCCTAATTATCTAGAGCTTAGTTCGAAATTCACAAGACTTCAGAAGTAAAATAAGGACAAACAAAAGGCAAAAACTAAATTATAGCAATGATGCATCTTACCAGCATATTCGGGTGCCAAGTATCCGAAAGTTCCAGCGAGCCTAGTGACAACAGATTGTTTTCCCTGATCAGGAGCAAGTTTCACAAGCCCAAAATCTGCAACTTTCGCTTTAAAGTCATCGCCTAATAAAATATTGGACGGTTTGAGGTCTCTATGTATGAAACTCTGGTGTGCAAGGCTGTGAAGATATTCCATTCCTCTTGCAACATCCAAAGCAATATTCAACCGCCTTTTCCATGAAAGAGGCTCCAAATTAAAGGTCTTCCAGTGGAATAGATGTCTGCTAAGAGCCCCTTGAGGCATATACTCATAAACCAAAATTTTCTCATTGCCTTCAATTGAATATCCCAAAAGAGATACTAAATGCCGATGTCGAACCTTTGACAGAACATCAATTTCAGCCTTGAATTCATCAGAGGCTTTGCTGCTAATCACACCTGCTTCCATTCTTTTCACGGCTATCTTAGTACCATCCTCTAGTTCACCCTTGTACACCACTCCAAAACCGCCACGACCAAGCTCATTCTCAGGGGCAAAATTTTTTGTCACGTTCCGTAAAACTTGCACTGAAATAAGCAAATTGCCCGCTTCAATGACATGTGACTCACTAGTTCCTGTCCCAGTGCTATGTCTGCTAGCAGAACCACTCCCAATCGATGTATTACCCGTGTTATTGGCAACAACTATTTTTACGTTATTATCAGTATCAGATGGAGCTCGTGGGTGAACCACAATCGAGCTAGGTGGTTGGCGAACATGCTTTCTTTTCTTGCAGTAATATATTGACAATGGAACTACCAACAATGCAAGCGCTGCAATACTTGCAAGAGGGGCTGCAATTGCAACTACTTTAGACCTATTGGAGCTTTGGCTTACTGGTGTGTCCGGAGAGTCCGAGTCCTTTGGTGAAGAATGACCATTAGAACCTGAAGTTGGTGATGAAGTGGATGTTTGTGGAGAATTCCCATCAATAGAAAACTTCAAGCTATTGCCAAATTTCGGCCACGGAGGGGAAAGATGGTTATTACTTAAATCTAGTATCACTAAGGACTTCAAACTTGTCCAGTTTGACGGAATTTGCCCAGTAATATTGTTGTTATTGAGAATGATTCTGCTCAGGGACCCCAGCTTCCCAAGTGAAGGACTAAGAGTACCATTCAGCCCGCGATTAGGCAAATTAATGACACTAACTTCATTATTATCATTGCAAACAACTCCCAACCATCCGGTGCATGTATCATTACTCGACCATGAACTACTAAGTTCTAACGGATAATCCAACCCACCCAAGAAATCAAGAAGCGCCATAACTTCAGGAGAACAAGGAACTCCGGGTATGGATTGGCAAAAGCCGTTTGACTTATAAACAACAGTCTTAGCCTTAAACTTAGGTATTGGTCCCACAAAATGGTTATTGCTCAAATCCAGCGAATCTAAAGCCATACCACCCAAGCTAGTCGGAAGCAACCCGACAAGCTGGTTACTATTAAGATTAAGATCCTTCAAACTCGCTAAATTTCCAATATCAGCCGGAATTGGCCCACTAAACTGATTCCCATGAAGCCAAACACTAGTCAATGACACCATAGTAGCAATAAGATCAATAGGACCACTCAACCCACCACCACCACCATTACCACCTTGTCCATTTAACCAAAGTATTTGCAAATTAGACCCATTTAAACTCGCGGGAATGCCACCGGAAAGGCGATTAAACGACAATTTCAACACACCAAGTGAACCCAAACTACCCCAGAAATCAGGCAATGGACCAACCAAATTACAAGACATCATACTAACATTAGTCAGCTGAGCTGAATCTTGCAAAGCAACAGGAAAAGACCAACCATTTGTCGAATTCAAATTCGGGTTATTATCCAATGCAATCACAACCAAACTACTCAACCCATCAAAGAAATCAACAGGAATTACACTAAAATTATTATAATCTAAAAATGCAAACTTTAACTCAGATAATCCCTTAAAAGTAGGTAAAACACCACTTAAATTATTATTTTGAAGACCCAAATTAGAAAGTTTATCTAATTTGTTAAAGTCTTTAGGTAATTCACCTTTTAACCCTAGATTTTTAGCTTGAATTTGAGTAACTCTACCATCAGAATTACAAAACACAAAATTCCACTTACTACCACATGGGTCATTATCATCTTCATCATTTGGCCACTTCAAAAGTTGAGGATTTTGCAAACCTTTTCTGAAATTTTTCAGAATTTCAGCATCACCTGGATCTGTAACACTAAAACCCACTAAAATTAGTGACAAAAACAGTGTAATTATAGCATAAAGTTTGCATCTTGCACACTTTATCTCCATGTTTAGCATCATTCATGCTAAAAAATGAAGTAAAACTAGTAAAAATTCATAGTAATAACTTGTTTAGAGAGGGAAAGTTAGTGTTAAAAGTGGGAGTTGAAGTGAATTAATTTGTCTTTTGGACAAACTTTCTTAAATTAACTTTTTGGATGTTAATGATATAAAGATAAATAGATAATGCATCTATTCTTGTCACATCTTAAAAATTGTTGGGGAATTAACATAATTATGGGTAATGGTATGGTCCAACTTTTTCCCACTTCCCATGTTCAATTATGCTTATAAAAAAATTAAAATTCTTATTTAACACAGTTGTATCTGTAATAGATCAAGTAAAATGACAAATTATATAAAGAGAATTATTTAATTTATTTTACACTTAAAAGGTATATATTTATTGTGAAATTAACTAAAAGAATTATGAAAGAGAGAAAAATAGTTGATTAAAGATGATGCTCAAAAACGGTTAAGAATAGTAGATTAAGAATTTAAAATGATACATCTACAAAAGCACACTACCTTAATTACCAAAAGACTTGAGTGTGCAAATTAAGAACTATTTAAGATTTAAGATAATTTGTCAACAACATTAAAACTTGATGGTTACTTTGGTTAGTGGTGGCCTAGAAAATAAAAGGTGATTCTAATATCACAATTTGTATACTCGACTAAACACTATGAAAGGTGAATTGATAGTGAAATCTTTATTAAGTACACATATAATGAGTTGGCGAATGCATAAGTCGATTTAGCTTAAATAGTCATTTTAAGTCGATTTGTTAACTTATTATAATTATTCAATTATTCATTGGGTTGATTTAGGTTTGTTCTAAGTCATTATCGCGTTTGATACTTGTCGTTATCGATTTAGGGTTATCATCTTATCGATTCAAAATATTTATTGAACATTAGAATCATGTAGCGTAATCAATTTTATTAAATTTATTATCAATATTATCATGTCAATAGACCAATCAAAATGTTATTAGATGGAAGATTACAGCTAAGGAAATCTCAACACCCATTATAAAGTACTTCGTAATTAGGAAGTTTCCAAAAAAACGATCTCATATTTTTCGAGTTGGATAAACAGGACAACACAAATTCTTACTTGTGACGGGGACGAATACCGTTTCCCCTCACAAAATACACATTTAGGGTGAGAATTTGTGCACATGGAGGGTTCATCCTTGTCCCTCTCTTGTCCCCTCTACCCATTTCCTCTCACAAACTACCCGTCATAAGATCCGACCCGTCACAAGCAAGACTAATTGTTTAGGATATACTGCACTTTTAGGAAGATTAGCTGATTTTTAATGTTCTCAAAAATTTGTGTTTGGCGATCTTTTTTTTTTTTTTTTTTTTTTTTTTTTATTTTATTTTTTTGGGTGGTGTT
>JAOWBH010000006.1:690564-701253 GCA_028566215.1 Silene coronaria
TCACCACCGTCAAACGACAGTAATGTCAAACTCTAGTAAGCCAATCATTATCGATTAATGATGATCAGTTGACATTACTAAAGAATCATCCCTCGTGTATTCTATTCTGAGATTTTGACGATTATTTCTCAATCATCGTGATCGTACCATTGTTGAGGACACTCACTCCAACAATAATTGCTTAATTTTTGTTTTCTTCTTTCGATATTTTCAATAGAAAGATTCAAAGGTTTTCAGAAAATTTGATATGGTGATAAAAAGCTATAATCATAATAATTTTTTTTTATAAAATAAGAGGAAGATATTATTATCTAATCACACAAATTTCAGGCGGTCGCGAGCTTTTCAAGACGAGCTTACTTCAACTCTACCAGCTCGTTTATTCTTGAGCCAAACTTTAATTTTACCGTGTTTGAGCTATACGAAACGGTCTCGTCTCATAATTACCGTAAGATGGAAGATGTCACAAAACCTAACCTAAGATTTAATATTAATAGACAACGATTGTTGATTAGATGACGTGTCAATGATCGAACTTGCCCAAGTGAGAACTTGAAAAATGTATAGTTTCTCAAAAAAGATTGAGGGTGTTTTAGTAAAAGGAAGTGGTCACTCACAACTTTAAATGCACCTTTAAAAGGGAGGAGAGGTGCACCAGAAAAAGGTATGACAGTTTGTTAGTTGATTTATTTCCCTCTCAAAAAAAAAAAAAAAACACTTGACCCCCACCTCACCTCTACTCTTTAATCTCTTCCTTTCTTCCTCCTAATACTAACTACTCAACCTCCAACTTTCTAGTTGTTACAGGTATTGCCTCTTCACCACCTAAAATTTTCTGAATTTAATCAGTATATGTACGTACATATGTACGTAAATTATTTAAAAATCAATTTTAATTGTGACTTAAGATATGCCTCTTGCAACTTACAGCCCTATTTATAATCGTAATAACATTCAAAACCTTTACAATTATAATTAAGCCAGCAGTGAGCAATGATGGAAAAAGTGAACTCCACGCTATCAATAGCGAGGACAAAATCTGACCAGCTAATGGAGAGCATGGCAGCGGCCATGGCGGCCATGAAATCCTCCCCGTCAACCGGAGAGGGAGAGGGAGAGGGTGGGGCAACCCTCGCTTCAGAAGGAAGTGCCACGCTTTCTCGAAAGTCAAGCAGAAGGATGTCACCAGGGCGAAGCAGTAGCCATAGGCAAAACTACAACAATCACATAAGAAAGACAAGGAGTGCTCAACTGAAGCTCGACTTTGACGAAGTGAGTGGCGGCGCTGCGCTTAGCCGAGCATCTAGTGCAAGCTTGGGCCTCTCTTTCTCCTTCACTGGCTTCAATATGCCTCCTGAGGAAATTGCTGACTCTAAGCCCTTTAGTGATGATGATATCCGTAAGTTCTTTTTCCACCTAAACTCGATTTTATTTATTTTAGTTAGTCTTATGCAAAACCGTCTCATAGTAATAAACATCCTAACTTAAACTGTTCATTTTATTATTAATCCCTACTTATTTTTTTATTTAGATATATGAAACAATTTTATCGTAATTTATCATGAGACATTTGTTAGGAGACTATGTATGTGGCCTTGTTTAATGGACTTGCTAATTGCTAGTGAATTTTTACTATTTTTTGAAATGTGGATAATGTCATTTTATTATTAGTATGCTTTTATTTTAAATCCACTTTTGGACAATTGATAATATGGATTGTTAGTTAATTAAAAAAAAAAAAAAAACTTGGAAACTTTATGCCAAGTTAGGTGATGATGAAACCAACAGCTTTATTTGTTTAAAAACTTTATTAATCATAAAGTTTTACTTGATGAAAAGCAAAATAGAGACGTGTCCAAAATACTTTAAATTGCGTACTAAGAAAATCCATGCTAAACCCACAATAATGGTGTGGGTGCTTATTTGCGGCATACATTCCCATTATGTAGATTTTTTTAATAAAAATAGATTGTACAACTTTGGTCCCAACTTTCTTGATGTAAAAAGTAAAAACTATTTTTTTGTTGATTATATAAAACATACTAAAAATGGGATTTGTTACAATTCTAAACTAGAAATGATTAACGACCTACAAAATAAAAGTTGTTTTATTTATTACGCGTGTAGACGTTATCCATATAACATACCGTATATCCAAACCCGACGCCATTAAATTTTACAAATATTAAGAACTTTACTATGTGCAAAAGTCTTTACCAAAAAATTAATTAATAACTCATGACATTATCTGAATGTGTATTAGAATAAATGTACGTATATATTATGGAAATCTATTCTAAGAAGGCAAGCATATAATTATGGATTAAGAATGATTGGTTGGTCCAAAAACGTTAACATAGTAGTTGATTGATGAAAATTCATGAACAACCAAAAACACACAGCCGTCTCCATACTCAAGCTTTAATGTGAATCGAGTGAAGTATAGGGGCCCACGTTCATCTAATTAGGCAAGAGCAGAAAAAACTTCTGGCTCTGTTTAATTCCCTTCTACTACTTTCAAATTGGTTCAATACATGAAATTTGATGTATCTACTTAATGACTTGAGGACCATTCAATTCAATTATTTCAATATGCCCTTAATTCTAGCCTCCTAGGGTTCTCGATATGTCATGATACATTATTTTAATAAATTTGAGTGACTAATAACTTACTTCTAATCAATTCTAATATTTTTTTTGATGGAATTTATACCTCTCTAAATCCCGTTCCTCAATTTTGATAAATAACAAAATTTTGTTCCTATTATAGTTTGATGTAAAGGCAATTGATACCCTTAATTACTAAGACTAACGTGTAATATGATACTCCCTCCGTTTTTTAATAGTTGTTGTTTAAGATTATTTTACATGAAATAAGAAAATTTTAAGAATGTTGTGTTTTTAGTTATATGTTACTATAAATGATCTTTGAAAGTTAAGTTTTCCCACTAATAAAATGGCTTAAACTAGTTCTTTTTCCAAATTCTTATAGTGCTTTAGAAAATGAAAAATAACATTTTATACAATAGAAAAATGTACAACTTATAAAATAAAAATTTTGATTTTTCCTTAAATGACTGACATCATGGAAGAGAGGGAGTACTTTAATTTTCCTAGAATATAGTCGTGTTAAAATTTTCAACCGTAGATTATTTTTGAACGTATCCGAGACGAATATAATGACTAGTTGCTTAGGTGGAATATGTGTGTGTGACAATTAATAATATAGTGAAAGTATGAACCCAAGGAACAAAGGTATGTGTTACTAGGCAAATTTGCATTTAATTCTGGTATAGTCACCTTTCTCGGGGTCCCTTATACATATTTTGGTGGCCTAATACGTCGTCAACTTGGTTAGTACTCTATGTAGTACTGTACTAGTTACTAGCTTTAAGCTTACCCCTTGGCCCTTACAACACCGCTTTCTATGTACTATGTTTTTACACTCTTTTGTTGGAGTACTTTGTTTAGTGGCGCCAAATTAGTGCTACTATACAAAATGAGTATGTTCTAACTAAGAATTAGTTTAGAGACTCCTAATTCGATTTAATTACACAAAAGAAAAGAGGGATGTTCCACCGTTTCTAAATTCCGTGATTGAATGCATGTTAAAGCTGCAAAGAAATGCCGTAATAAGCAAGGTCATGCCATAGTAGAAATACAAAGTTTATTGTAATAAAATTGAATAAATAATGTTCAATTGTTGCAGCTGAGGATGTTGAAGCAGGAACGCGTAAAAGAAGAATTGAAGCTGAACCAACATTGCCAATATATTTGAAGGTAACTACAACATACTGACAGTAATTCTGGATTACATTGCAGGCCACTTCTTGTACAATCTGTCTATTAAAAACCAAAGAAAGCATTCCTGATGTCGATCATCCAGTATATTTCTGCACCAAAAGACAACATGGAGTCACTCACTACCTATCTATCTGAACAGGTTGTGGGTTGGCGGATTTTAGCTACACAGATCATCGGAGTCCCTCTGAAATTGGATGTAACATGATGTTCAGGTTCCGTCTTGTACAGATCTCGTTTTATATGATGGTATGTACAAGACGTTTACACCTTCACAACAAAGATCACACACTTGAAAATATACATGCATACTGTATAGGGCCAAACTGATGTCTGATGTGACCTGAATAGCCCACTCTAATTGACCTGACCAAAAGTAGACAGAAAACACAAGACTCTTTAGTAGACCTAAAGCCAAACGTGAAAACAACCCTTAGCCAGCTTGAAGATAGGGCTAGAATAGGTTATCGATCGAGGATCAGAAACTTTTGTATGAGCGAGACGAAATGAACACAACCCTTAGCCAGTTTCTGTACAGAGACTTTCTTCATGTTTAATTAATGTCTACCAACAAAAGAACGGGAAACAAATCAGTTAATTCTCCTGAAACTTTTGCAGTTCAGAGAAGTAACATATAAAGTGATTCTGAAAGGGGTGACAACATCAGTGGAGAAAGAAATCCTACATGGAATCACAGGAGCAGTGAACCCAGGAGAAGTGCTAGCGTTAATGGGGCCTTCAGGGAGCGGAAAGACAACGCTGCTGAATCTTCTCGGAGGTAGAATAACTCAACCTGCACCGGGTGGTTCTGTAACTTACAATGACCAACCATACTCCAAATTCCTCAAAAGCAGGCAAGTAGAATGCTTAAATTTTCATCTGATATTAGTAGGTAATTTAAAAGGAGCCAAAGAGACTATTTCCTGGCACGGAAACATCATGAGACAAAACAAAATGGCTCATAAAACAGCTGCACATCTAGTATTAGCAATCGAAAGAGACAAATCTCACGAACAATTATAGGTCACCCGAAAGTCGTCTCTTACCTCACCTTTAACAGGAGCCTTTGAGGCGTTTCGGTGATGTTATTAGATAGAAGACTAAAACATATTGACTAATGACTGTTGGAATTTGACACTTAATTGTGTAACTAAACATTTTAAGTTACATTAAGCTTATGTTGTGATTATATTACATGTTAAATGTCATTAAACTAATAGGGGGTTATAGAGAGCATACTCATTAATTGTTAAGACAAGTTTAAAGTCACGTAAGTTATATAAGTAGGCTTATGTACAATGGATTCTAGGGTGTAGTCTTCTGCTCTCATTGAGAGCTAGAAGTTCTCACCATATGAGAGTAGGTCTCTTACATCCTCCCCACAATTATAAAAGTGCATCACTCCAATTTGTATAAATGATCTATGTTGATGACTTTTGGGTCCACGATACTTCCGCTGCCCAAATTCTAACAATGACTAATAAAAACTCATTAAACTCGCAGGATTGGGTTTGTTACCCAGGATGATGTACTTTTTCCTCACCTCACTGTCAGAGAAACACTAACTTATGCTGCCTATCTGAGACTGCCAAGAACTTTGACAAAGGAACAAAAAGAACAACGAGCTCTAGATGTGATTTGCGAGCTAGGGCTAGACAGGTAACTCACTTTCTAATTCAAGCACACCCACACAGGTCATTTTATATGAGTTCATGAGCTAAACAATATGCAAACATTTGCAGGTGTCAGGACACAATGATCGGAGGATCCTTTGTCCGAGGGGTATCAGGTGGTGAGAGAAAAAGGGTTTGTATAGGTAATGAGATCATAATTAACCCTTCATTGCTATTTCTCGATGAACCTACCTCGGGATTGGATTCCACAACTGCTTTAAGGACCATCCAGATATTGCAAGACATTGCTGAGGTAACTGCATCCTATAACTGTTAAAACAACTATATCAACTGTCATTTGTCCTGTATAGGCAATCTTCGCCAAAGATTTTCTTAAAACCAGAAGTGTGAGTATATTTTGTCACATTACATTTTTTGGCTGCAATACTTCACTTAGTTCAAGATCTAATTTAGTCAGTGTCATCTTTCAGGCTGGGAAAACAGTGATAACAACAATACATCAACCATCAAGCAGACTATTTCACAAATTTGATAAGTTGATCCTTCTTGGAAAAGGAAACTTACTTTACTATGGAAAAGCATCAGAAGTGATGACCTATTTCTCCTCCATAGGATGTTCTCCTATGATATCAATGAACCCAGCAGAGTTCCTGTTAGACCTTGCCAATGGGAACATATCTGATGTGACCGTTCCTTCAGAGCTTGAAGATAAAGTGCAGACATGCAACTCTGACAACGAAACAACCAATGGCAAACCATCTCCGGCAGTAATCCATGAGGTGAGTCATATATATGAAAACATGATCTACTCCGTATCATACTTAACTGAACACAATAAGATGTAGGAATTCGAAAACTTAATGTATCCTCACATTTCAAATAGAAGGGTGATTAGTTCCTGTTTTTCTTTTCCAGAAGAAAATAAAGAACAAATAACAGTGTCGCAAAGATGCTCCTGTTTGTTATTAAGGCAAGAGTTTGATGTTTAAAATTAAATGCAGTATCTTGTGGAGTCATATGAATCCCGAGTTGCTAAGAAGGAGAAAAAGAAGCTCATGGCTCCCATACCCATCGACGAAGAATTCAAAATACAGATATCGTCAGTAAAGCGAGAATGGGGTGCGAGCTGGTGGCAACAATATTCCATTCTATTCCGAAGAGGAATCAAAGAGCGAAGGCATGATTACTTTAGCTGGTTAAGGGTAACACAGGTACTCGTTACTGCAGTTATACTAGGACTACTCTGGTGGCAGTCGGATAGCAGAACTCCAAAGGGACTACAGGATCAAGTAAAATGCTACTCCCTCCTCCCATATATCTCATCCTCATTTGATTTTAGAGTTCAATCAGTGGTGTATAACTGTCGAACAAAGATGAGAGATTTACCGATATTCTATTATTGGACTAACTGTTGTCGTAAATTACCGTGCAAATTGTATCTGAAGGTAACTTTTCTGTCAACTGTTGCAGGCGGGACTGCTTTTCTTCATTGCCGTCTTCTGGGGTTTCTTTCCAGTATTCACGGCAATTTTTGCATTTCCACAGGAGCGAGCAATGCTCCTCAAAGAAAGGGCAGCTGACATGTATAGGCTTAGTGCCTATTTTCTTGCAAGGACAACGAGCGACCTTCCCCTTGATCTCGTCCTACCTTTACTCTTTCTCCTGGTTGTCTACTTCATGGCTGGCTTAAGGCTTGATGCTGGAACCTTTATCTACACAGTGCTGACGGTTTTCCTATGCATTGTAGCTGCACAGGTGCGACAAACTCTGACACCTATAAATAATCAGCAAATTACTGAATATCTTTGTCAGAAACTATGTGCTACAAGAAGAGTACTAAGTCTTAGTTAAATTAAATGTGGCAAATATTGCCTCAAACTGCTGTAAGATGTAGTCGTATGGATCGTCAAATCTGTTACAAGACCGTCGGTGTTGAATGTCAAGCCCTTTTTTGAAACACCGCGCTTGAACTCAATAATATTGACCAGCTGTTGATGACAGGGACTTGGACTAGCTATTGGGGCTTCACTAATGGACATTAAGAAGGCTACAACCCTAGGTTCTGTGACAGTAATGACCTTCATGTTAGCTGGTGGTTTCTTCGTGCAGGTAAGCACACATATAATTTTACATCCGATTGCTAACATTCCGATATGGCGAAATTAATGGCACTAACCATCAGGTGTTCTTACTTGCAGAAAGTACCAATATTCATATCTTGGATTCGCTATATGTCCTTTAACTACCATACCTATAGGCTGCTTCTTAAAATTCAGTACGAGCACCAAATTCGACCCACGAGTTGGATGAGATTTGACAACGGACTAGAGGAGATCGGTGCTCTTATTGCCATGGTCTTTGGCTATCGTTTATTGGCATATGTATTCCTGCGCACAATGCGACTCAGTTCATAAGCTGCACTCACTGGACTGTCAATAGAATTATAAGCAAGGCAGGTTTTGTATTCAGCTCACCTTTGTGGGAAGTGGGAACGCCAAGTTACGCTAAACTGAAAAGTATTCCAGAAATCCAAGCTAGCAAAGGCTGATGCAACAGGAGTGCCGAAGATTACAGCAATTATTGTCAGTTTTTCCAGCCAAACATAGATCATAGAGATGCTACAGGTTTGCTGTCTTATCTAACAGAGAGAGCATGCAAGATGTTTTTTTTTTTTCCTGTAATCTCGTTCTTATGTTATGTAATTTTTCCTGTAATATATGTTACTAGTCTCGACTCTTGCATTGATATCAAAAGTGTTAAAATATGAGTACATGACTGAAATGCGTACATTGTATACTTCAGGGGTGAGCAATGAGTATGCATGTTAAACTTTTCCTATCAATTTTTATTGCATGAAACATGAATTTTCTCGGCCTCGATCTTAACCACGCATAATGTAGCCAATGGAGTCCATATTCTGGCCTTGTTGTATAAGATCTCAGTTTGCATTTGGGACTAATCAAGCCTACGGCCTTAACCACCCGAGCAAGCGAAGGAGAGAAGCAATACGACTACGCAAATGGACACCCTAGGCCTGTAGAGGATAAAATTAAGGCATTGACGATATCAAGTTTTGTTTTCCCTCATCACTAATCACTAATAACTACGAGTAATTGGAATTGACGTACATAGTACATACCAGGCAAATGAGACACTTAATTGCAATTATTATTATATTTATTTACTAGGTTTTATTCAGCAGCATCGGCAATTTCATCTTACTTGTCATCATACATACCAGGCAAATGAGACACTTAAATTGGAGTAATAATGAAGGTCCTTCCCATGAATGTACTCCCTCTCAATCGGTGGAATCTTTCCGTTTAAATAAATAAATACTTCACTGTTTTTGGATAATACTAAGACAAATTGCAACTCAAGGGGTAGCCCTTATACTAAAAAGGATAAAGTAAGTCATAGATCATCGTCTCACTAAATCGGCAAATCAACATTTAGTAGCAGTAGCAGTAACAAGACTCAAGAAAGGCAAAGCAAATCAGAGTCAGAGCATGGTTAGCGCTTTCGTAAAGCGGCATTACATTCTTCAGCACGAACTTTATTGGCAAAAGCATGCAACTCCTCCTCCCTTTTCCTCAACTCCTCGGGTGATATATCAGTCGGGATGTAATTCCTCCTCCCCCGTTTCATCACCTTACGGGCTGCCTCCACATCTATGGCCAGGGACTCAAGATATGTCATCTTCTCTGCAGATTCCGCAACCCTCGATTCCTCATCGCTTGTACTTGTACACTTCTGATTCGGGAAAGAAGAGCAAATCTCTTCTTTCTCGTTGAGATCCTTAGCTGCAAAAACTTATTAATTTCAGCGCAATAAACCTTAATTCCAAACCCGCATCAATAAATAATAAACTCACACACGTGTCTAAACGAAATTGAGAGACATAGAAAGTAATCGTAGGGAGGAAATTTTTACCTGAAACAAGAACGGGAAACCAAATTTAATTTCTTCTGATCTTCCTTTTCGCCGTCTTCAATGTCAGGGGAAACCAAACCAATTGCTACGCCTATATAATAATCGCTCCTCTTTTTATATATGGAGTCTGTCAATATAACCTATCAAATGCGTCGGATCCCGGGTCGGACCGAAGAAGGCCGGGTCAGGTTAGGGTCAAAATACACACTCCTTCCCGAATCCCGTCCTTCCATACTCTATTTTCTTCCTCTTTGTGGTGGGCACAATTTTTAAGAGATGGAGTATTATATTATGGGTGGGTTTTGGTGATTGGAGAGAGATAGGAATAATTAGGATTAAATATTAATAAAGGAGAGGGTGGGGTTTGGTGATTGTATAGAGGTGTGAGTATAATATTAATAAAAAATTTATTAAAATAAGAAAGGGGGAGAAAAACCTGAATAATTTGTTTAAGAAAAGAGAGTATGGAAGGGAGTATTAAAGAAAAATTTAAGACGACTTTTATTATATCAATTTCAAGCCGAAAAACATACTATTCAAAATTTAATATTATATTCATTATTTTAATAATTATTTAAATATTAATGATATAAAAGTTATGTAAAATTGACTTTTAAATAAATATTTTAATTAAAAATATTAAAATAGTATTTTTTTTATATTTATTATTTCAAATATTAAAAATATAAATATTCTTAATTTATCTTTGACCCATCGGGCCGAACGGGTTGGTTCGGATTTCAACGCTAAAAAATCGGGACATTTCGGGTTTGGAAAGTTTTCAACGTCGAGTTCAAATATCTTTGACAAGAGAATAGCATCCATAACAAAGAAGAGGAATGAAACGATGAAGATGCATCGATATTATATTAAAAGAATAAAGCAAGGAGTAAAAAGAACGGAGAGAAAATACGAGAAAATAGCTTCGACCGGTCGACCGAGTCGTCTATACTCTACAACGATCGCGTGCTCTTTTTCTTCACACAACGACAACCTCGCAGTCGATTTTAGTAGCAAATACACACAGACTACCAAGTTTGGACCTTATTTCTACTCACTCTCACCTATTCTAGGTCTGTTTCATTGGGGTTACACGAATGTGCGTCGGGAGTGCTATGCTCTGATACCAACTGTAAACCCCCGCGATTATACAGAAGAATAAACACATAATTAAATGCGGAAAATACGTAAATTTTTAAAACATCGAGGCACGGCCGCTGAGTGCACTGAAAACGTTTGAAATATGTTTAACCTAATTACTATATTTATAAAATAAATACATAATACGAATAAAATATACAAGGGATCTCGGATCCCTCCA
>JAOWBH010000006.1:731100-750703 GCA_028566215.1 Silene coronaria
CAATTTAGTGTGAATTAATTTGAAAACGTATTGCGAATTGATCCAGGCGGTGATGGGATGGGGTTGCGAACGGTGGCAGGGTGGGGGTGCTAATTGTGGTGGTGAGGTTGGATGTGCTATTGATGTTGATGAGGTGGGGGCAAACGGTGGTTTAGGTTGATGGTGACGATTCTAATGGTGGTGAGGTGGTATGGTGGTTGTGAGAATGGTGTAATGTTATGAGGTTATGGTGGGGTTGAGTGGTGGTGAAGGGAGCAGGAGACGAAGGAGTAGCAGTTGGGGTAAGTTGTAGGAGAGTGTTGGGAGGAGTAAAGGGAGTTTCATAAGGATAAAGTTGTACAATTATCCTTCCTACCCCAGGTTTTTATGCTTTTTTAAATTTGTGCAAAGGAAAACGTAAACAACCAGACGTAATGGAGGGAGTATTTCTGTAGCACAATAACAAATGCAAATAGCGCCTCTCAAAAAAGAAACTGTTTATAATGGCGAATATTGTTATTTTTCCCTTCCTTGCAATACCTTATATAATGTGCCACAATGCTGGGCATGTGTGCACTGTGTGGTAGAAAAGTAGGGTCGTGCGATTAGGTGTAGAAAGATTGATTTGATGGATAGTACCACTTTTGGGCTTCATGTTGAGTTCTTGTTCTAGGCTATATTACTCCGACACTTCACTTAACTGCCGTGTCTCGTGTCGGACACGTGTCGGTGTCCGACACAACACGACACTTCGACACTTCGATTTAGACCACAAAATAGGAAAATTCACCCAAAATAGCTGTGTCTGACACGCCGACACGTGTCGGACACCGACACGTGTCGGCGTGTCTAAGTAACACAGGTTCAAGGTGTTGCTCCATTGCATAAGATCTTGAGAATGATTCAAGTAGAACATCTTATGGTCAAGACTCAAGAGAAGTAGAGAGCTCTTAAGATAGCCACCTTAAAACATCCACCTGCTAATTATGTTATAATTATCCGTGGAATGGTATAGGAAAATCTACATAAAGGGATATTAAATGGAATAAGGCTGCCTTATTTAAAGCCTTATGTCCAGTTGTCTTGCTTTATAACATCATACCAGTCTGCTCTTGCTACATTAATGATTTTTTTTAGATGGAGTGATGACACCTCATTGCCTTGTATAGTGTATTTGCCGCAGAAGGTAAAGTTATGATTCCTCCAGAGATTAACATATGCTTCATAGTTCCCGTCCTGGCTTCATGATAAATGCAAAGCCATTTCCGGAGCCTGAATGATTTCTGGACAGTATAGTTCAAATACAGAGCAGCATATGCTCTGACATTTTACCCACTGATATTTTTTCTGCTGCTCTCATATTATCCTTTCAACTTCTCAATGAAGCCTTATTAAAAACTTCGTAATGAAGCCTCCATGAAAGCTCTAAAGAATCCTATTCGTAAAAGTGATGCTAGGAGAGCAGTATCCTTGAAAAAGCAATCTTTTTCTGAAGAGATTGCTTTCCAACACTTTCAGCTAATATGGATCCTGTGCAGTAGACACGAATCTTCGGTTGTACAGCAGCACCATGTTGAACCCTAAAGTCATAAACTGAGAAATTGGGAAAACTTTGGACCCGCAACGACGACCCCCCTTATTCTTACATAGGTGTTAGTCTTGGAGGTAGTAGGGTATTGTTGTATGAAGCTAATGTTTTCAGAATTCTGTAACTTCTTTATGTTTTAGATTTTAGATTTGTGGATGTTGAGTTTATTATTAATATATGTTGTAATATTTCTCCATAGGATGCAAGATGCTGAACTTATTCACATGCGCTATGCTCTTGACTGTGCTGTCATGGCACTGGCAACAATGGAAAGGAGTCGGAACGATCCTCAAAGATACTATCCTAAGTTGGCGTTGAACTACTTGAAAAAATTGAAGAGCCATCTTGAGGCAGTCACTGATTTGGCACGGAAGGTAATGCACTTATGGGTTTAATTCTTAATATTTCCAGTCCCTTCTTCATTGTTGCTCGTACTTTTATGAACTACCAAATTCCAGTGACGATTTTGCAAATGATGCAGATATTCCTGGTGAACATTATAATTTCACTCCTACATGTGGACAGTATCACAGTTGATTTTGAACATTGTGGCTTAGAAGGAAGCAGCTATGAGCTATCTCAGACTGGCCTACAACAGAATGATGATTTTGAAGAGGATGGGAACAAAATGGTTGTTTCTTTTGTGGAATCTCTACTCGATACGTTAAGTTGCAACTTACCTTCCAAGCAGGCATGGGAGGCTACTGATGTTAACCAGGAAAAACAGGCGTTAGAGTGGCGAATCTCTAATGCTAGAAGCTTCATTGATGATTGGCAGTGGCGTTTATCAGTATTGCAAAAATTATTGCCTTTACCGGAGTTGAAATGGGGATGGAAGGAGGCATTGGCAGTACTACGTGCAGCACCCTCAAAACTACTCAACCTGTAAGATTAGCTAAGCTTTTAGATAAATCTCATCTTGGGTCATTCGGAAACAGCCTCGTCGTTGTTGCTAACACAAGGATAGGGCTGCGTACATCCGATCCCACTTCTCTGCTATTGCTTATCGTAATGTTGTTCGTGTTCGTTGGTTTCTTTGTTCAGTTGATGGTTTTAGTGAAATCTCTTTTTCTAGTTGTTTCACCTCCCTCATTTCTTTTCAAGGGAAGTTGGTCTAATAATATTCTTGATTAGATGGAAATTATTCATGTAATCGTTGCAGTCGTGTTGACTTAAAAGTTTATAAAACAGATGCATGCAAAAGGCAAAGTATGACATAGGGGAGGAGGCTGTACATAGATTTTCCTTGTCGTATGAAGATAGAGCTACACTTGCACTGTCTGAATGGGTGGATGCAACCTTCACTAGAGTTTCCGTAAGTGTATTCTGTATGATGGGCGTGCTTTCATTTTAGCAAACCTAAAACTTGAAATTGCACGTGTTTTTTTATGTTGCATGTTATGAAGATTTGCCTGTTGTTTGTTGTGGGTAGGCTCAGGATTCAAAATATCATCCGTATTGTCCTGTATTGACTGAGATAGATGTTGCCTGTAAGAATAAATTCCAAAAAATCTTCCTATTAAAGTGATACATAATGGTGTTCAGTGAATTCAGGCCGATATGGGCCAATATATACGGTGGGTTGGGGTGCTGTGGGGGTTGATCATCAGTTAGAAGCATGGCTGATATCGTCTGACATAGGTCTGTTTTGGTAGGATGGGTTGTTTCTTAACCATCCTGCTGGAAAAGATAGTGAGAAAGAGGAAAGAGAGCAGTGTGAGTGAAGAGGTAAAAACCTTAACATATGGCAGCTGTAGAAAGTTAATGGATATAAGATAGACTGCACCAGAGTTTCATTGATACGGACAGTTTGGTCTCGTTTGCTCCAAAGTGAAGCGTGACACTGGTAATAACTAGCCATGTAGGCAGCCTTCAACCTACATTGCTACATTTAATATGGATTATTTACCTTCTGGTTGACTCATTGGCATTTACAGAACACAATGGAAGTATGAACATAAACAATGTTGACACATTGTAAATCAAAATCAATTATTAGACTAATTTTATAATTAGACTTTAGAATTATTACCGTAGTCCGCAGAGTCATCAACGACACTGCTGCGCAATAATAAGATTAGCTTGTAACTTTTAATTTACCTTTTTAGTTTTCGTCACAAATCTCTAGTATTAGCTTACATCTGTTTAAAAAACGTAAAAAGCATAATGAGTCAAAGTATGGCCTAGACAATCGTGATTCAACCGGGACTAGCATATCAAGTATGATGCTGTGTTAGTGTGTTTCCAATTTCCATGACTGACGTTAACTATAGTGTATGATGGGGCCCAAGATGCAATACTGCAAAACTTGCGGTAGATCAGGTTTTCATTTCTTATGCCCTATGGGGCCCAAGATTCAGTATTTTTTGGAGTAGATTCTTTGTGTTGTAAAAGGCTCCAGACTAGCAATAACTATAGAGTATGATGGGATAAAACATAATGGCACACTGACCTGTCCACCCCACACTTCTTACATTGTGAATAGTTGGCTGACACAATTATCATTACGAGTCATCTGGCCTATGGCCTATGTTGCTCGGACTCCTCAATATTACCTAGTGTATCCGTAATGGACATTCGACACTTGGACATGGGTAGGACACTCGGACATTTCATTTTAGACCGAAAACATGATTTTTTCCCATAAAATAGCCAAACCCAGCACTCGGACACGCACCCGTGTCAAATACTTCTAACCGAGTTCGAGCGACATAGCATCTGGCAATGGACTTTTTTTTTTATTAACAGAGGAGATTGATTGTTATGTTTCCATTTTTCTATGGAGCCAAAGATTCATTACTCTTTGGTTCTGGATTATTAAGGAATAAAGCAAAATGGCTCACTTTAAGTGACTGCGCTTCTTTCTATTCTGAAGTACAGTCATTCAATGTAGTTTTCGAATTTCGATGCAATTTTCATCTTGGGTCATTTGGAAACAGTCTCATTGTGTTGCTAACACAAGGGTAAGACTGCGTACATGCGTACATCTGACTGCGGACAAGGGTAACAGAAGGGTTTGTTATTACTGATAAGCTGTTCTGTTTGCCTTTCTTTTCAAGTTCCTTTGCATTTTAAATTGACAATTAATGATGTTCTCGTAGGACCGTACTTTGTCCATGTATAGGATGTGATAAAATTGATAATTTTAACATATGTGGTCTTGATCATTACTCAATGTGTTCCTGTCTTGTAACCAATTAACTAGGAATCAGTCCGTTCCCAGTAGCTAGGGTCTATTCTCTTCAGCCTCATTGATGAACTTCACTTGCTGAATTTCTCATGGAAATTTCTGGTTTGTTGTAAACTTTTATCGAACAACATTTTAATAGTCAAAAATGTTCTTATTTTGTTCTTATATTTAAGATAGAATCTGGCAGAGAGAAGTACATAACAAACTCTTAGCTTTCTCCCACTTTCTCAATTACTTATCAGACCCATGCATTATGAGAATGCCACCACTAGACTTTGATAATTTTGCAAATAGGAAATAAAGTTCCTTTAAACTATTTGCTGATGTTGATTTATGGAGTTCAAAATAAGACAAAGTAGAAGAAATAAGATCTTACGGCAACTTCTGCACATGTGTTGTATTTTGTTCTTGATATTTCATCTTAGATTTGCCGCCACAGGAGAGCAATATTTGATTCCTAATTCAAATCGATATGAACCGTTTTTTATGTAATTTTATAATCACGTTTTTTTTGGCCTAAATATAAGATTTTACATAAACTTCTTTCCTTTGTGATTATTCTTTTATCTTGTTTTCATGTTCCCAGAGTTCCTTAAGATTTATCAAACATTTTACGTAGCCGATTCACTTCAGTTCTTTGTAAACCTAGGTTGAGGATGCAGTATCTCGAGCTGCTGATGGAACCTCAGCTGTTCAAGAGATTGACTTTTTATCTTTACAATCTCAAATTGGTCCTATGGCAGCTGTAAGTTTGCTTAGTTGTACTTTAATTTTTGTTTGGTTATTTACTTATTTTACAAATGATATCACTCCTGTGTTTCTTATTTGTCATATTAATGCTATGTGAACAGATTCTTCTATGTATTGATGTTGCTTCTGCCTCTTCAAAGTCTACGGTTGTATCTAAGCGGCTCCTAGATCAGGTATTTTGTAACATGCTGTGGTTTGTCATATGTCATCTAAGGACACGATTCTTTATCGTTTAGCCTCTTTATTAGATGCGTAATTTTTTTTTTTTTTTTTTTTTTACTTTTTCCTCCCGTTAGTAAGCTTACTGAACCAAGAACTAAGAAGGCTGCATTTGGCCGCCAGCGGGTAGCTTATTGACCAGCTTTTAGTATTAGTCGAACTGATTAGCTGATTGAATTAACAAATTGATGAAATTTGCTTGGTAATACAAATTACTTAGCTGATTGGTGTTAGCCGTTAAATGACGTGATGGATAGGCTTTTGAGTATTAGATGGTATTAGACGTGGTGTCATAGTGTTGTACTTACTAATTACTCTTTTGATTTTTCCATGGTTTTATATTTGGGATGCTATATTGAATATCTATCTCTTTGTGAAGTTCTAAAGGATATGGCAAACTCATTTTGAGGCAGTATCGGTGGCATGTAAAACAATGTTAGAGATTATGATGCAATTACCGATTCCACGATCAATCGAAACCGATATTTACTACCAACATGCTGTTTCTTGTTCGTATAACATTTTAGTAAGAAAGCTTGATAAGTTAGTGAGGGAGCTGTTTACAGCTTCACTGCTGAGAATTCTTGCCAAACCCTGAGATAGAGATCCTAGGGGGTTAGACTCATTCACCACCATGTTGAGTTAAATGTACTGAAATAGCTATTTGACAACTCCCACTCCCCGTAATCTTGTAGAACTTTAATAGGAAAATAGTTCAAAAAAAGATTGTTTGATAAGAAAAAATATAGTAATTTTGAAACGGTTAAATAAAGAAGAATAATATCCTAATTTAAAACTAATTGAGTTGTTCCCTGTTACGATGTAAATCAGTAGGAAATTTCGTCAGAGAACATTGTTTGTAAATGCTTCACAAACCTAAATGGGAGTCACGTGGTGGCGTGGTGCTCTCTCAAGGCTAGTACATGTCAGTGTGACACCATGTACAAAAAGACTTCAGGGCTGATACTCACTTACAGCAGCTGAGCTGATGATTAAGCTCTCAAGTTATCATCAGTAATTTTATCTACAAAGACGAAAAGTCAAATGCCAGTGAGTGTGGAGCACTTGGCTCAAACTACAGTTCTATACAACTACTTCACTAGTCGTAAATT
Source organism: Silene coronaria (assembly GCA_028566215.1). Classification (NCBI taxonomy): domain Eukaryota; kingdom Viridiplantae; phylum Streptophyta; class Magnoliopsida; order Caryophyllales; family Caryophyllaceae; genus Silene; species Silene coronaria. The sequence continues at coordinate 737,939 of JAOWBH010000006.1, forward strand.
GATTCTTAAATCGTAGAAGTACTAGTGTCAAAATTATCGTGATTGCTTTCAATCCATGTATCCAATAGTCGACGAAAACATCTTCCAAATTTCTCCGATCTGTCCCTTTTCTCATCTTTATTTTACAGGCTTAAAGAGCATCTTTGTCTTTACAAGGGTGAATAAAACTTAACCGAAACATGACGTGGCTAAATGTCACGATGACGATCTAAGGGTAAGAGAGAAGAATACGATAATTGTTTTCTGGATCCTTACCACACACAGGACACTGTCTAGCCAAACAAAAGCTTCTCTCTTCTTAAGCACGTAGTCTTTTAAGATTAAATGACATCTTGCTGAATAGTGACGACAGACACAAGTTTTCCAGAATGTGAGTAATATATTGGGGACAAACCTTTTCGGTCATCACGTGTCTGTCTGGAATGGAGTTCTACTCGATGTTCAAATTTGCATGTGCTGCTGTTGAGTTTAAAAAGTAATTTTTTTGGGTTGCACGATATTATAATACCTGCATGTAACGTTACTAAATTACCCTGTATATTACCAGTAATTTTTAAGTGTTTTCTATGCTCACTCAGGCGCAGACGATGCTAGCGGAAATTTATCCCGGAGGCTCTCCAAAGAGTGGCTTAACATATTTGGAGCAGATTCAAGAAGTGGCCTTAGTTTCGGCAGCAAGGCATGTTCTTAAGCGTCTACGTGAATTCTTAGAACAGGTGAACATTATTTTTTCATCTAAATAGACTATCTGCTGATCTATCTGTTTTGCTCTTCAGTGGAGAGACATTATATTTGTTCTGGAGCTGAATATGGGTGGGTGAAGTTGTCATTAGTGGATGAAAGTACATCTTTTTCTTCCTTCCACCTATCTTTCAAGAAAACAGTAGAAAGAAAGAATTTGCAATTTTTCCTAGATATGTATTTTTGCCATGACATGTTTTATATGATGTATTTTGTCTACTAATGATGTCCTTACACTTCTTGACCTGAGACACATAACTCCCTGTATTTGGTTATCTGCCATAACCCATAGTGGCTATTCTTTAGGATATTGTTTCCTTTTTTTTTTTCTTCTTCTAATCTCCCGTTCATTATCCGTTGACATCTCTAACCGTTTGAAGGCAGTCTCTAGATTCTGTATGGTAATTTTTTCCATCGAGTCCCGTTTGACCGATCCATATTTTTGTGTGTTGGTGTAGTGGTCTGTTCATTTATTGTCTTATATTGGTAGTGTCTGTCTTACCTCCACATAAAATTTGTCATTTCTGTATGGTGGTTTTGGCTTATTTTATGAACATAATGCTTCATTACCTCCAGGAAAATAGAGCTACTATCCAGGCTATTCTTTCAGGGGAGAGCATGGCGACTTATGAGCATCAAGGGCGGAGAGATCGTGCTCTTTCAATGTTACATCAGATGATGGAAGATGCTCATCTGGGCAAGCGGCAGTTTCTGAGTGGTAAGCACATGATAATTAGACAATAGTTTTCAACGATACGAATCTCACACTGTTGCGTATCATAAAAACTCCTAGACTCACTGTCAGACACATGTTAACAAAGTGAAGTAGGAAGCATGCGAAAGGAAATGCTCTGTTGATTTATTGTTGGGGTCTTACTAGGAGGTCAATGAGGAGAGAGAGAGTTGTTGGGAGGAAGGGGAAAGGGAATGTATGCTTCTCATAATCTTAAGTGACCTTAATTGCTTAAACTTAGCATGTTATTTCAGGATTACTTTTTTTTTTTTTTTTGCAACAAGAGTCTTTTCTGGACTTCAAAACGAGCCAAGTGATAATGGGGCAAATGCAATGGGTATGGTAAAAAACTAAGAACGAAAAATGTGTAAAATACATAATACCGAGCCTTGCTAGTGGTGTGTATAATGTGTAAGACGTCCTGAGTCGTTTGGATAGCGCCTCATAATGGCTTGTAGGGAAGTATGATCCTTCAGTGGCATTGGTTTTGTTATTATTTTTGTGTTTTTTTCCCTTCCGGGGTGGCGGATTCTTGAGGTCTTTTTTTTGCCGCTTGCGCATACGAATAGCTGGAAGAGATTTGCGTCTCTCATCTCTTTTTTGGCTATTGTTGGATTTGTTGATGGAATGGTTTGTATGGAATTCAGTTTCCAAGTAGGTTGAATTAATGAATCAGACGTGAAGTGTCATCCCATTTTTTAATAGTGCTTATACATATAAACAATTCGAGCACAGGATAGATAACCTGTGATTGAAGCATGGAGTTCCTCTAAATTATTAACTGTTGTGGCTTGCTTATTGTTTAGGAGTTTTTCTGCTGTGGTTGTTCATAGTGCAACATAAATACAATTGATGTTGCTTCACTGGGCAGATTAACTGAGTGGTCTCGTCACTCATGTGCTGTGCTTGTCTTTTATAGTGCAACATGGGATACAAATGTGTTGCTTCAGCAGATTAATCCACTGGTCTCATCATTCATCGGCTCTTATCTGTTTGTTTCCTTAATTTGACCTCAGGCAAGCTTCATAATCTAGCAAGAGCCGTTGCCGATGAAGAAACAATGACCGACTTTGGTAAAATTGAGAGCAAAGAACAGAAAATTAATTTGGACAATGACATAATTTGCTTCATTGGACTCGGACTGAGAACTACGAGACGGGCTTCTGTTAGTCTAGGTACTGGTGAAAGCAATGCACAACAGTTAGCGTATGACATGAAAGATCCTGAAAGACGTTTGTTCAGTCCCTTAGCTGCAAAACCGTTTACATATCTCTCTCAATTTATTCTCCATATTGCTGCAATTGGCGACATCGTTGATGGCACTGATACAACACATGACTTCAACTACTTCTCACTTATATATGAATGGCCTAAAGACGTAAGTGAATGAAATTTTTTTGTTGAGAATTATCTTATATTTTTATTTAACTTAGTTATTAGTACTTGGATGGTAATTTTGATGCTCATTTCCTTCTTGAGGGAACAAACACATTTTTGACTGAAGAGGCCATTGTATATTAGCTATACATATAATAAGGCATTGTTATATTAGGTCTTCTACGTTTAGCTATGCATAAGGGTTTAAGTGACTCAAGACCCCGCCCTAACAGGCTTACCATCGGATTATGTTGTATGTTGATTGAGATTGGTCAAGCTCAGTTGTATCTGCAATAATGGTTCAAATGACATGCAGTTGGAATTGTGTAGACCAAAAGCAGCGATACTGCTTTATTTCGGGGTGATCTTGTTATGATCTTTGGAGTATGTTAGATGAGAAGGGATAAGATTTAATTTAATGCCATTTAGTGTTTGTAAAAATGCATACCGTTTCTGAATGGCTGCTCATCTTATTCAGCCATTACGCTTCATAATCTTGTTCAATTGATAACAACCATCTTGCAGCCGTCATCATTTCTTCCGTTGTACTTCCATTTACAAAGGGGAGGTCCTGTACCACGATAAAGTTTTCTTTTGTACTTCAGTTAGTTTAAATTGTAGGTTGGATGAAATAAAGCCATAAACTGGGCCCCATCTTCTCCTGTGGGTTTTGTCGACAAGACCCCTGTAGCCTGTAGGTACGATCCAAATCCTGTATCGAGATGGAATCACGAGAGTTACGGAAGTTGAAACCCATAATCTTCGCGAGTAAATTGAAATTATTGCTCTGTGTCATTTCTTGCCTTCATTTTATTATTGTAGAGTTTGCATCTGTAATGGTTTACAGATGTCTCTATGACTACTTTTGTCATATTATTCTATAACTATGGGAAACTAATGAGATCCTGTGATTCTCCTCTTGTCAGCTTATCTGGCTTAGTGTTTTAACGTTGTCAGAGAAGTGATTGCCTTCTGCTTGTTCATTGATGGTGATGTTCCATAACAAATTTAGGGAATCGTATAAAATGGCACATAAAGAGGCTGGCATCTTCATAACAAGTTTAGGAGTCTTATAAGCTCCCAAATCGTACATAAGGCTTCTGGAATCTGGTGATCTGGAGTTACTGGATTAGTGGGAGTAATATGAACCGTGCTGCTTCTTTTGTGTTGGTTTTGGGATAACCTGGTATTTGGCTTTATAACTCAATTCTCTCGTCTAGATAGCTCTACTTCTCTAACTTTTTTCTTTCAGGACTTCTTGCCTGCTCGGTAGCATGCTGAAAAATTAATAAATGAACAATGAAGTGATTCAAAAACTCTTGATTAAGGAAGCAGAGTTATAATTTGTCAATTCTTGCGTCAGTCTGATATATTAAATGCTTCCTGTTGGCTTCCCAAAAGACCATTGCTTCTGCCATGCTGCTTCTTAGAGTCGTTCATATTGCTTTGGAAGTGGAACCATATCATTATCAAATAGCTGTATTGCATTGTTAAGTTCTGTAGAGCTCTGAAGGACTTCAAATGTTATTACACTGCAAAAAGTAGACGTCTAGGGTGTGAACTAAAATTGAACTCTCTACCGCACGTCCGCACCCCTTGCCAAGTTTGAGAATACCTTGGTTTATGGTAGTCTCTTTGTGTGTGCTATTAACATGTCAGCAAACATTTTTCTTTTGTAGGAAAGTGAATACTCCCTGTATTTCTTTGATATCTTCCAGTTTTCCTTTTTGGTACTTTTTTTTTTTATATCAATGTAATGGTCTAATGGAGGGTGTATTTTTTATTTTTTTTTGGTACAAATGGAGGGAGTATTGTTAAAGCAATGAAACACGTGTGTCTGGAACCATCGCTTTCTTCAGAAAAAAAAAGCATCACTTTACTTTTTTTTTTGTTTACAGCTTGTGACTCGCTTAGTATTTGATCGAGGGAGCACTGAAGCAGCTGAAAAGGTGGCAGATATCATGTCTGCTGATTTTGTTCATGAAGTGATCTCAGCATGCGTACCTCCTGTCTATCCATCACGCTTTGGTCATGGTTGGGCTTGCATTCCTTTAGTTGCTTCGAATGTGAAGACTAACCAAGGAATGACTGTGATGTCATCTTCTGCTAAAGAGGCTTGGCCTGGTAGTGACAGCTATGCTTCAGCTTCTCCTGGATTTGCTCAGTACCCTCTCCAGCTGGATATAATAAAACATCTGGTCAAACTTTCACCAGTGAGGGCTGTACTAGCATGTGTTTTTGGAAGTAGTATATTGTATACTGGTAGCGAGTCATCCATTTTTGGCTTCTTAAACAAAGATTTGCTGCATTCACCAGACACTGACAGGCTGTTCTATGAATTTGCGCTTGATCAATCAGAAAGGTGTGATTAACTATGATACACTTGCCACTTATGATACTTTGACTCTCCTGCAATTGTCAGACGTGATATAATGTCGAGTGTCGGACACTAGTGTTTTGTGGAAAAAAAATTATATTTTGTCGATGAACATGAAGTGTCAAAGTGCGGTGTTGTGTCGAAAGTATGGAGTGTTGGACAAGCGACATACAGTGATACAACCAAAGTGAATTGTCGAAGTAACATAGCTTGTCACTGGAACCAACTGCCCTTGCTTTGTCTCTTACTCGATTTTTTTGTTTACAGATTTCCAACTTTAAACCGGTGGATACAGATGCAGACTAATCTTCATCGTGTTTCTGAGTTTGTCGTTCCATCAAAGGACACAAATGATGTTGCTGAGAACAGAAATGACACAAAAGGCTCTGTTAAGCGTTCTCGTGAGCATGACAGTGATACGGAGTCCGACATCGATGATAATGTTGGAACTGTAGCTGTTGTTTCAGACAGTATAGTTTCTAATACTGCTGATCATGATGTCACACAGGATTCTATGCATTATCCAGCTCCTGAGGACAATGCAACCACTTTTATTACTTTTGACTGGGAAAATGAAGCGCCATATGAAAGAGCTGTCGATCGGTATTCTTCAGATTTTCCTTGAACTAAGTATATAATGTGTGATTATTCACTGTGCTTCTTTTCTTATATGAATGATCTTTAATGTCCTTTAACATCCTTGTGCTTTTCATATTGTTCTAGACTCAACTTTTGAGATGACAGGTGGTGACATGGTTTAATTATTATCAATTTATCACTTCCTCTGTTCCTTTTGCTTGTATACGTTTTCAAAATCCAGCTCACATCTTGAAAAACGTATACAAACAATCAAATATAGTAGAGGAAGTATTATGTATTTAATGTATCAGTTGAATTTTTGGACCTAAAAAAACTGGGTTATCTCTTATTTAGTTTATTGCTCGAATCATGTTCATAATGTTTCAAGAGATATCGTCAGTAAGGATATGAAGAAGCAACCAAACAATTTATATCGTGAAGGAGACAGGCGTGGCAATGAAATTTACACCCTAAAATAATAAGCATATAAATCCTTCATATGCTCATCAGCTCCTTTGTTCTATTTTCCCTGTGAAGCCAACGATCCACAGTTCTGTGTGTTTGGAATCATGATGGATACCGCAAAATGTTTCACTGGATTGCAAGTACTTTATATACTGTGTAGTACTCCGTAGTAGACTTCTGATACAATGTTTTCCTCTGCGCTCCTATTTCAATACGGATCACGCAGAAACAACCTTTTTATGTTGTGTACAATGTTAGTCCCCTGTCCCCACTTTATTAGCACCTTACCCGACTCTTTCAAATTCAACACTTCTCTCAACAATGATAGTAAAGCAGGCTTCCGTGACAAGAATAGAGGAAATGACTTATGTTTGAGGGTTATCTGTTGATTGTCCCCACCTTAAGTCAGTAACACGCTGGTGCATTCATATGGTGGTAAAAATCATCTTGAATTAAATTCCATTGTAGTTTTTTTCTCATCTGCTGAACTCTGAAGGTGCTTTTTATCCTAAGCATGAGTAAAGAGTCTAAATCAAGGGTTTTTAGCCTGCCGTTATCCATATGCCAATAAGCCAATGTAGCTAGAAGTTTAGAAACGCGAAATTAGGGCACTTTATTTATTTTCCGTGCCTTTTTGGTTTTGTAGATTCATTACTCTTTGGTTCCGGATTATGATGGAATAAATTAAAATGGCTCACTGAAGTGTTGCACTTCTTTCTATTGTGACGTACCAGTCATTCGGTGTAGTTTTCGACGCAATTTTCATCTTGGGTCATTCGGAAACAGTCCCTTTGCGTTGCTAACACTAGGGTAAGACTGCGTACATCCGACCTCCCCTTACCCCGCAATTTTGCGGGAGCCATTGAGGCATTGGGGTAATGTTGTTGTTGTCCTATTGGTTTTGTATTTTGTTTTCACTTTTCTCTCCCCCTCCCAACATGTTTTTTTCCATTGTTTTTTCCACTGTTTTAATTCAAATTGAGAGTTTTAGTCCAATAGTTTTACCGACAGATAGGGCATAACTGCAACTGAGTAACTCTTGCTGTTATTCAGTCATTTTAAAGTGCTATAAGACCTCTCCTCTCTAAAACAAGATGGATAAGGTGTTGGTATGTCAGTTCGTATGCGTCTTTTTGTAGATGGGTGTCTTCAATTAATATTTTATCTACTTCACAATCCAAAAAAAAAAAAAAAATCTCAATTCATTTACGGAAATGGTAGAGTTGTAGCGTCTGCTGTATCTTGGAGAGAATTTAAAATAACTTTTTTATTTTGAAACAAGAATTTAAAATAACTTGGATAAATGAAATATTGACAAACTCTTAGTTGAATTTACTAATAGGGTTAGTGTATGACTAACTTCTTGAGGTGGTCCTTTTGTTGTGTATACCAGCTTTTTATTCGTAGAATGAAAAAAAAATCATCTGGAAATGACAATAAGGTTTTTATTTTCTTATTTCTATCATGACCAGGTTGATTGAAGATAGAAAGTTGATGGATGCGCTTGCTCTTTCTGATCGTTTTTTACGTGATGGTGCATCAGACCATTTACTTCGACTGCTCATTGAAGAAGAAGAAAACCTCAAGAATTCTGGATCTTCTTTCAGGATGCAGAGTGATAGCTGGAACTATTGTCTTAGATTGAAAGATAAAAAACTTGCAGCATGGCTGGCCCTCAGGTATGCAATGATATACATTACGTAACCTGTTAAAGTATCTATGCAAATATTTATCCAAGATGTAACGTTCCCTTGTTCATGTGCTTTGCGTATGCAACTATAAAACAATTGAAAATGATAAACGTATAACTCAGGAATTTGGGAGAGAGATAAATGGTTAGAAGGTGTCGAAAATAAGCCTAACAAGGGGAAGCCCATTCCTATATCTCTTTTTTTCTCCAGGAGAAGGGGCACAATATCTTTTACTTCAATCGAATACTATATGGAGTTGTATAAGACACGCTCATTGTGAAGTTAAATGAAATTATGCTGCAACTTTACTGAAGAAGGTTTCCACAAATTCTTACATTAACAGTCTCTCAATGAACCATCATATCACCCATCTTTTTACGTTGAATAATGGTGAGAACCTGGAGCCTCTACCTTTAGTGTGCACTCGGCCCACCCATGGTGTTTATGATATTGTGATGCCTGTAAACCAAGTACTCCGAAGTTAACCACCCTTTTCAACAAGGTGACAGACTGAGTCGACCCTGACCTAGCAAGGCATAATCTCAAGAAAATTTGATCTCTTGAGAATTAGAACCTTATAACCATGAGTCATTAGTTCATATTTATCCAGATGGGCTTGATCAACGCTTTTTGTAGCTTTTCTTTTTGAGACTTTCAAGTTGCTATTTCTGTGGGTGGCCATGATGTGCATGCCATATGTTTTCTAGCTTATCCTCAGCTCCCTAGCTTGTTCTGTTGCACATTTTATTTCCTGGTATTTTGTTACAGTGCACCAGATTGTGACTGTAATTCAACAATTAACTTTCAAAGGAGCCAAGCTCAACCATGAGAACTCAATTGAAGAATTAGAGAGAATAGAAAGATATGGAATCACTAATGTGAATTTGTTTTTCCATTGGAGTACATCTTACTACTATTTATACATCTTATGTAACACTAGTAACTAATTTGCCAGCTCACAACAACTGACTTGTTAAGTAACTGAACCGACTCTTAACAAACTTTAGCACTTATTACAACTAATTGTTATAAAAAACTCGCCACCCTACACAGCGTAGCGGTCAATTTTAGAGCAGATATCCCGAGATCAGGTTGTCAATTTGCGATGACCAATTTTGAGACCATATGTTGCGCTTGTATCGATTTATAGTTCTATTTGCTTAACTGTTAAATGTAGTCTAGAGGTCCTAGCCTCCTAGATTCTAGAAATATGTTTCAGTTGCTCCTGTAGTTCTATATGGGTTATCTGTGTTCAGGTTTTATTATTCTGTCTGTCTGTTTTTTTTTTCTTCATGTAGGTGTCTGCGTAAATGGGAACTGGATGCTGCTTTTGATGTACTCACTATGTGCAGCTGCCATTTGTCTGACGACGAGCCTCTCAAGACTGAGGTTTGTCTTTTTTTTATTTACTGGTATAAAGTTCCGGGATAATATCTCAATTAAATGGCTGATTTACATCCCCTGAATATGATTTTAACTTTACCTTTTATTTATTTTGGTTAAAAGATTCTCCAACAAAAACAAGCACTGCAAAAGTACAAGCATATATTATCTGCAGATGATCAATACAGCAGTTGGCAGGAGGTACACAGTTTTTTTTAAAGAAGAGGTAGACGTTTCCGTAAGTTTTTTGGCTACTAAATACTTCTCCTTTTTCTTTTCTGCATCAAGGTTGAAACAGCATGTAAGGAAGACCCTGAGGGTCTGGCACTAAAATTAGCTGAAAAGGGAGCTGTTTCTGCTGCTTTGGAAGTAGCTGAATGTGCCGGATTGTCCATTGATCTGCGAAGAGAATTGAAAGGGCGCCAACTTGTGAAACTTCTTACAGCTGATCCATTAAGTGGAGGGGGCCCAGCTGAAGCTTCACGGTTTCTTTCGTCTTTGCGTGACTCAGATGATGCACTACCTGTTGCAATGGGGGCTATGCAACTTTTACCAAACCTGAGATCAAAGCAGCTTCTTGTATGTTTATTTGATTCCTAGTGTTTATTTGTTCTTAGTTTAACATTTCCCTCTTCAGAAATTAAACACATCACCTGCCAACCTGAACACATCATGCCTTTCATCCCATCAATTGTATCATGTTAGTGTTATTTCTCCTTTTTTACAGGTTCATTTCTTCCTGAAAAGAAAAGATGGTAATCTATCTGATGCTGAGGTAGATAGGCTGAATTCATGGGCGTTGGGTCTTCGTGTGCTTTCTGCGTTACCATTGCCTTGGCAGCAAAGGTGTTCATCTCTCCATGAACATCCCCAATTGATTCTTGAGGTGCTGTTAATGAGAAAGCAACTACAGTCTGTTTCTCTGGTATGTCTTCCTTTGCTTAAAGAATGGAAATTTTGAACTAAGCCTGTGTCTATTCTCGTTTTGGTTCCCTGTAGCTCGGATGATCTATTATCGGACTTCAGGCTGGCTTTATTTCAGCAACACAGGACACAGTTTCATGGTTTGGGGTTCAGTGGGCCCATCCTTAACCAAACTGTGTATTTTAAAATGGTGTTCGTTAGGGAACAAGGTTAATAAAAGGGATTTATATTGTATTCAGTACTGATTACGAACTCAAACCTGTTTCCGGAATCAAATTGAACACAAAACTATGCAACTCTGAATGAGTCATCTAATCTAATACTCCCTCCCATTCAATGGAAAAGCACCATTTCAGTTCGGACCAAATATTGAGGAAATTAGGTGAATTAGAGATAACAACACATTACCCCAGTGCCACAATGGCTCCTGCAAAATTGCGAGGAAGTGGGTAAATTAGAGATAGTTTACTAAAATACCCCTCTTACCCACCCCATCAAACACAAGTTCTACGTGAATCACAGGCAGACAGCCCCTTTTTATCACCAACCCAACAGCCCACCTTTCCACTACCACAGCCCACCCCTGACGCCGGCGAACCCCCGACCCTACGGTCGGCGCTGCCTCCCTCTCCCCTCACCCTAGAACCCCACCATTTTTCTCTCACACCATGGTCCTCCACTCCACTTACAGCCTTAAAACCATCAACAACCAAACGAAAAATGCCTCGCCCTCTTGAAAATGCTACCAAACTACGAAAATCCCACCAGCAACCACGACATAACTCACGCCTGAGATCTAGTTCCTGGTCGTTGATGGCCATGGAGCTGTAGATAGGGATAAAGGTTAATGGGTTGGGCCAATTTTTGGTGGTCGTAAATGAAATGTCGACGGTGGTGAAGCTGTTGAATTATGACAGGTTCGGAAGTGGTGGTGATGGTGTGAGGTGTTTTCCATCACAGCGGAAATGATTTGGACGATGATGGACGTTTTCCGGCGAAGGTGGGTGGTAAGCATGGTGGTCGGCCTAGTAGTAGTCATGGTGTTTGGGGGATTGATATGGCGGAGCTGGGGTTTAAGGTTTGATCTAGGAGGGGGAAAACATAAGAATGGTTGGATGGATAGGTAATAAGGGGAGGGTATTTGTGTCTTTTACTTGGTTGAAATTTGCCATTTAAGGAAATGGTGCATTTCCAGTAAATGGGATGAAGATGGAAAGTAGTACTTTTTTAGAGAATGGGTAGGACTACTATATATAAAACAGAAACCAAGGACTTGATTGAATGACAGAAATATGTAAAATTTTATTATACTATATAGTTTTAGATGTATAAAAATTCATAGTACACTATAGTATTAGAAAAGACAATTGAAATCTAAGGGTACAATCATAATTTGGAAAGGTGGAATAAGATGGAATTTTTTTTACATGATTAATTAAAAATTATGGCATAATTGTGATGTCAATATGATTTCTTTTAGTTTTAACAGTAGTAGTTGTGGCCTTGTGGAAGTAGTGAAAGTAACAATAATAGTGGCCGGACTAATGAAAGTGACAATAGTAACATCGGGAACAGTGAACGGAACAACAGCGGGAGTAGTGAAGTAGCATTAGTAATAGTAAGAACATTGAATGTATCTCATACTTTGGTTGATATATTTTTCTAATTATAATTCTAGAAAATGTCATAATAATAACAGCTTGAGTAATTAAAGTAATTGTAATAGCAAGGGAGTAATGAAAGTTATAGTAGTAACAATACGGTAACAGTAGTAACAATGAAAATAGTGAAAGCAGTTCTAGTAATATGAATAGTAATGAAAGGAAGAGTAGTAGCCACGGGAGTAGTGAATGTATCATAATTTGCTTGATAAATTTTGTTAATCATCATATCAAGAAACGTAGTTGCTCTTTCATGTACAAGTTTTACTCTTTTATGGTTAATTTAGGTAGCCCGACATCGCACGGCACCAACACTAGTCCTATCCTATTCTTCTGTTATATAGTGATGTTTTGTAAAACAATTCTGCAGATTCTCAAAGCATTCCCTTCATTAAAGAATGACGATATAATTCTCAAATATGCGGCCAAGGCTATAGCGGTCTCTATCAGCTCTCCATGTAGGGAAACCCGTTTATCTGTATCAGTTACTAAGCTTAAGCAGAAAACAAGGCCCGGAACTCCAACAAAGTCGTTGCTGACCAATAGTTTTAGTAACTTGCAAAAGGAAGCTCGGAGGGCATTTTCTTGGGCCCCACGTACTGCTGGAGAGAAAGCTCCTCCAAAGGAACCGTACCGAAAGAGGAAAAGCTCTGGTTTGTCACCTGCTGAGAAAGTTGCTTGGGAAGCAATGACAGGAATTCAGGAGGATCGTGTTTCATCATATTCTGTTGATGGACAAGATCGCCTGCCTTCTGCATCTATTACTGATGAATGGATGCTAACAGGTGATTTAAAGAAGGATGATGCTGTTCGTTCTTCTCATCGGTATGACAG
>JAOWBH010000006.1:769141-780611 GCA_028566215.1 Silene coronaria
AGATGTATGATATAAAATCATTTTTATATGTCTATAAATAAGAACAGTCCCGTGAATTTCACGGGTTTTAACCTAGTACTATCTAAACCAATGCAACTCATTACCACCTTATCAAGTGATCATCGACATCAATCCAATTTCTTTTTTTTTTGGTGAAATGTAAATTGTATTAATAATTAACCAATGAAGTACATCATCATCACCACAACAGCCTATTACAAACGCAAATCTATCTCAATGAAACAAATAAAACTCAGTAACACCCTATGCTGATACACCAGTTTTTATCCACTGTATTTGCCACATTCCGAAGTTTCAAATTCGCTCTCCCCAGCACATCCATAAATGATCTGCTTTGCTAGCAATCCACTAGCTATACTTACCAATCATTGCTATATTCCATTTGTGACTGTGAATTATCCCCAATCCCCCATGCTTCCTGTCCAGACACACTTTCTTTCATGCAACGTATTTTTTGGTACATTTCAGCTTCCCCCCCCCCCCCAAAGATAATTTCTACAGATGCTCATTAATTTATCAATGGCTGTTTTTGGAATGACAAAAATCCGTGCTCAGAAAGATTGAATCTGAGGTAGCACTGACTGAACTAAAACTAAACCTCCCAGCATAGCTCAACTTTTTTGATCCCCATCCCCTAATTCGAGCTACCATTTTCTTCACAAGTTTAGAGCAGTCACCAATGCCAATCCTCTTGTAAGAAATGGGAACACCTAGATATCTAAACGGGAAAAAACCTCTTCTAAAGCCTGACGTATTCAGAATAGCCTGAAGGTTAGCCTGCTGTATCCCATTGCAATAAATTTCAGACTTATCACAATTCAATTCCAACCCTGATGCCTCTGAAAACGTTGCATAAGCCCTTAGAATGACTCTGACAGACTCCCTATACCCCCTACAGAAGAGAAGAACATCATCTGCAAAAGCAAGATGACAACGCTGCATTGCTTACATAGAGGATGCAGGATGGAACTTGAATTCATCTTTTTGCACCACCACATTTAAAATCCGGGTCAATTACTCCAAGCTGATAGTAAACAGTAGTGGGGACATGGGATCCCCTTGCCTGATGCCCCTTCGCCCATTGAAAAACCCAAAAGTGTTACCATTGACAGAGAAAAAAAAGGTGGGAGTAGTGACACATATCATGATCCATCTGATCATTCTCTCAGGAACCTCAAGGCTCTAAGCATATCTTCTCTAAATTCCCATTTTATTGAATCATAAGCCTTTTTCAAGTCTATCTTCATAATGCACCTGGGAGAGCAGGCTTTTCTATTATATAATCTCACAAGATCTTGGCATATCATAATATTATCAACAATCTCCCTCCCTTTTATAAACGCACTTTGGTTTTCACTCACAATATCTGGTAACACAATAGCAACCCTATTACAAATCACCTTGGTGATGCACTTGTACAGTACATTACAACAAGCAATAGGACGAAGATCTTCCACTTCTTCAGGTCTGTCCTTCTTAGGTATTAGGGTAAGGATAGTAGCATTCAGTTGCTTTAAAAGCTTGCCATTCCTAAAAAAAATCCTTAACAGCCCTAACCACATTACTTCCAATTATTTCAAATGAGTCTCTACATAACTGACTAGTAAACCCATGTGGTCCAGGAGCTTTATTGGATGGAATGGAAAAAAGAGCTTCCTTAATTTCTTGATCAGTCACAGGCTTCAGGAGCAGTTGTTCATGAGCTTCAGTAATGACCTTCCCCCTTCTGACAGTAGGAAAGTGAACTCCAGTGACCCCCTTTGTTGTTCCCAGCAGGCTATTATACTAATTATAGTATTCCAGAAATGCTGCCTCAATACCATCAGCATCAACTCTACTATTACCATGCATATCTTTGATAGACAAACCTTATTATGCATTATTCTCCCCTTAATTGCACTGTGAAAAAATTGGGTATTGGCATCTCCATCTTCTAATCACTGGGTCTTGGCTTTTTGAGCTAGGAAATTCACTCTAGCATCATTGAGTTCCTTATAGGCCAGTGCAGCAAGCCTCTCTTCCTCCTGTATAGAAATATTTCCAATATTTGATGCATTCTGATTTGTACTTGCTCCAAATTAGCTTGAGCCACTTTTGCAGCATTTTCTATACTAGCAAATGCATCAGTATTTAAACTGCTTCAGATCTTATTTGAGTATTTTTTGCTATCAATCCAATTTCTGTAAAAACTCTATTTAGAATAATTTCTCAATCCACTTAACTAGAAGCTAGTCTAGACCTGTCAAGCAGGTCGGGTTGGTCGGGTCATAGGGGTCGGGTCAGAATACGGGTCAAGCAATAGCTTCTATCGCCTTTTTTTTTACTATTTTTTTTTAAAACTAAAACATGTTTAATAATTAATATTAACATTTTAATCACATTTAGTGTTTACATTAATTATATTGACATAATTACAAAAATAAAGTTATTTTAATAATTACTCCCTCCGTCCCGGTCATTTGTTGTACTTTGCTTTTGGTACAAAGATTAAGGAAAGGGGAGGGGACCATTTGAGGGTAGTGTTATTAGATGACAAATGGACAACAATGAAATTGGATCATTAAATAACTCATTAGAGACATGCCTAATATAGAAAGGATAACAAATGAATGAGACACCTAAAAAAGGAAAGGTACAACAAATGACCGGGACGGAGGAAGTATTTTATTAATTAATATTATAAAAATGATAAAAAAAAGATTTTTTAATGGTGTTTGGAATTTTAAGTACTAAAAAATAATATTTTTTTAACCACTATTTCAAATATAATATATGAATATTAATATTTTAATAAAATTCTTGATTTATCTTTGACCCAAAGGGTCGACCCGTTCGGGTTAGGTCTTGACCCTAAATTAACTGCTCATTTTGGGTTCGGGTCAATCGGGTATCGGGCCGAAATTTTTGGGTCTTGACCCTAGAAAGACGGGTCGGGCGGGTCGAGTTTCGGGTCGGGTCAAGATTTGACCGCTCTAGAAACTACTAATAATGAATCAACATCTAAATGACAACCCATCTCATTAAACAATCATGCTTAAGCACCTATGATTTAATCAAACAGGAAATTAAAAGCAAGGAATTCAATATAGCTGAATGACACCAGTCTAATTAATTGATAATCAAACATGTCTAATTAATTGATAATCAAACGCAAGTCAATCTCTTTCGAATTAACATACAAATCCAACAAACAAGTTGTCATAATATGCACATCATTAAACAATCAGATTCAACAGTTATCAATAACAAAACACTAATACAAACTCACAAAGCCTCACAATGAATTAGGTAGCCTGACTAGCCTCACAATGAATTAGGTGGTAACATTTGGGTTAGATCAAGATTTAGGGTTTAGCTACCAAGAATCTTCAGATTACAAAACTTAAATTAAAGAGCAAACCCTAAAAATCCTCTCCTACAATTGATAATGTGCATAAGATAATTGTAGTCCGGGGGTCCTATATATAAATGGATGAAATTAGGGTAAGGAAAGAGGAAGTCGGAAATAAGGAACATAACTCGAGCCCTGCTTGAAAGCACTGTTGGAGGAGAGCTGCCGGGCGCGGTCGCGCTTCACTACGTATAACCAACTTGCACCCTTGCTTCTTGTTGGGATGAGACGATTGGAAAGTTAAGAACATAAGCTTTCACCTACAGTTGGCCTTGCGCCAAGCTGACAAGCTCTAGAACTACATATATACTCGTTTGAAATTGACCGTTGTCCTAACAAGACTTCAATTTTTCGCTTTTCAGTATTATTCGCTTTGCAAAACTTCAACCCTTGACTTCACTTCACTCGATATTTTGAACGGATTGTAGACTTGACTTGAGCGATAATCACCATGCCCGTTTTTTAGTTTGCCTGACTCAACTCATTTAGCTGCCGAAATCATTATTTTCATGCTCGTTGGTAAAAGTGTAAAACCTGTCTTAAAGTGACTCGACTCATCAAAACTTTCATAAGCACTTCACTCAAGAATGCAAAATATACAATAAATACAACTCAAAACCCGCTTCTAATATGCTCCAAGTACCCAAATATGCATCTTAACCCCCCTACATCTACAGGACTTCAGATAAATGGGAGACTCAAATTGAGAAATAAGCATATTCCTGCATTTGTATGTGTGCCTCATTAGTATTTTTTTTTTCCGAAATGCAGAGAGCATGGCGTTGTCGGAGATATGAGAGATACATGGCCAAATGCACGTGTTAGAAAAAATGTATCCTTAATTCGTACTTATCATGGATTCAAAGGTCACTTCTTGTCTCTTCTCTTACATTATGGTGAGACTGGATGCAATATTCCGACTTTCTAATAATATAATATGTCGTGTTTTAGGCGACAAACAGGGAGCTGTAGAATTCCTGAAGTTGATTTTTAGGGCTCTTTGCCTCTGTTGGGATCGACAAACTCAGGATCTCCATATAGACTGGATTTTGTTCAGGGGGAGATCCCTTGTGCCTGTGTTATGTGAAGTAGTGAATGATAACATTGATGGGTCTTACCCGTCTTCGCGCTATCCTGTTTTTGCCGAGTTTATGCTTCCTCGTTCTGTCCGATTAAGTGAAACACCAGCTCTGGATGAAAACTAAACGGTGCAGCATCACTGTGATGCTGTTCCTCATGGTGGCTGTTATATTGCAAAATAACAGTTCAAGTAGATGGACTGCTGGATTCTTATGTACAACATGGATACATAATCTTTTAGTGTCTCTTCTTTCTACCATTAATGTATTCTTTGACATTACTTTTATTTGATTCATTTTAACCATTCCTGGTGAAAATGTCGTATTTGTCTATTTTTACTTTTCATTTGTGCAGTATAGTTTTCCTCTTCAGCACTGTCTAGAGTGACTCTCGATACCATTGGATATAGTCGTCCACTACCGGGGTGGCCAATGGAATGTTCAATCCAAATATTAAATTGAGGCCCTTTCGATGATCATCTCGTTTTTTTTGAAGTCATAAGAAAACGTAATTTATTTTCGCAGTATGTATTTTACTCGTTGTAGTACTTTTTGTATCCGACTTTTCATTTGTCTACCCCTCACAAAAAAGCATCAAAACCTAATTCTCTCTCTATGTTAACTCTTTGCCTCCATCAAAAAATGCACAAAGTTTGACCAAAAAAAAAAAAAAAAAAAAATCAAAAAATGCACAAAGTTCTTCGATTATTAATGATATTTTGAGTATAGAACGGGTATTTGACTCATTAATCCATTGTTATTATAAAATTGATTCTTGGTTATAATTTTATCTCTTTTTTAAATTAGGATTAAGATTTAAATTTATTAGGACTTAACGTAATTGGGGTGGGACGGAGAAATTGTTTCATTGGATGTCACCGACGATATGGGGGTGCGACGCCGGAGATAAGAACGACAGGTGGTCACCGATGGCCATTCGACAGAGGCAGGTGTGCGACGGAGATGTGAGGTTGTGCGCGAGGTCCGGTGTTTGTAACAGAAGATATACAGTAGTACATGTTGTTGCCTGTTGGTTGAGGCAATAGGAAGATGGGTAGCCGTACGTTAGTTTTTCACATATATATTTTTTTTTTTATTATTATTTTCATGTAGTACGTAGTATCTTTATTCGTAAATTTATCTATGTAATATTGTAAAAATAATATAGCAATGTAAAGTTTTATCGTCAGTGGAAAAGACAGTCTTTCCGGGGGGGGGTCGTATTGGGCAACTCCAACAGCCATGTGTTCCGATCTTCGCTCTTAAAAATACAAAAAAGCTTAAAAGAAAGCAGGTAATTTCACGCCAAAGGCAGTGACTGAGGGTATACCCAGATCCTGTTACCTTTGTCCCTACAGAACAGCGTAGATAGCTACTTTCCATTTCCGTAAATCTTTTCTCTCAAACTAGTTAGGCACCCCAGTCTATAGACATCAGGGTTGACAGAGACGAAGGATTACCTGTTGTTCATGTGAAAAACATTAGTTAGTCCACCTACTAACCTAAAGTTTAGATAAGACATATGTTCGTAAAAATAAATTGTCAACGGAGTACATAATTTATCACGCATAACATAATTACAAGTGTTTATCAAAATAATTTATCAATGTAGTACATGAAATTAGAGGAGAATAAGTGGGTGAAAGAAGAGAGTAACTAGAGAGAGAAAATGGGAGGGAAAAATGAGAGGGGCGTAATTGTCAACAATGTACTGTGATGAGTCAAATGTATACTGTGAAAATTAGGACCCGAAGAAAATATGAGACACTTAATATTTGAGGAGGCTGAGTGTTCAAAATCACTAATATTATGAATATAAATAAGGGTTATTTAATATAAATACTCCAAACTATTAAGGTACTTCTCAAAATACTCTAAACTTTGAATTAACTAACAATATAACCAACTATTATACCCTCTCACTTTTAATAGAATGGGTAGCAGGGCTACCTGTTGTACCGTTTTTTTTTAATCCTTCTTCTTCTCGTCCTCTTAAACTAATACACCATTAACATGCTATCTTAAGCAAAACGCCACGACTTAAACCATTACCCTTCTTTTTTTATCTCCTAAATTGATTTTTGCAAAGTTCTTTACTTCTCCATTAATGATATACAGGTAAGTATGATTTTCGCAAATTCACTTGATGCCCATACACATTAATCGACTGCTAGCTTTGTTTCTTTATTTCATACAAACCAGGATCCTCTTCCTCTCGCCAGGCTCATTCTTTTTAGAACAATACTTGATCAGTCGTATGTCCATCATCTGGTGACAACCATGAATCGGCAATTCGTCAAACATCTTGAGTGCACTGTTGAACTCATCCGCAATGACCAATCCTATGTTCACATTATTCATATAATGCGCAGTATATGCTTTTGGACAACAATTTTCGCCAATTCGTAAAAATAGTCCTATCACTCTAGAGTTGGAGTTACTTTAATTTTATAAGCAAAATGGTTAGATCTAACTTCGCATTTATTTTTAGGATACGACTTTTGTTTCTGGTAAGCATAAAACAAGGTTTAAGTAGTGCAAAAATGGAGAGGGGTTTTGAGGTGAGAGGGTGAATGAAAGTGGTACATTAGAAAAATTAGAGTTACGGAAATTCCAAGGAGAGAGAGCACAGATAATAATGGAGGATTTAAATTGAACAAAATGCAGGTAAGTTTAAGAAAACGAAGGAGATGAAGTTTGTATAATGAGGAAAGTGGGTCCTGCATTAAGTTTTACCTGTTGCTTCCGGTTAAAAAAGAGGTCGTTCTAATGATTGAGAAAGGATGTAATAGTTGGGTATATTGTTAGTTAAATTAAAGTTTGGAGTATTTTGAGAAGTAGTCTAATAATTTGGAGTATTCGTATTAAATAACCCTTAAATTAACGGTCGGTTAACCGAACCGCGAATGAACACCCCTAGTCTCAATAGTATAATAAACGTGAAAGACAATGAAGTAATTACGATATGCAACTAAAAAGGCGTCACAAGGATAATACCTCCAAGCCGACATCTCCAACCCGATATCCACAACTGGGTGACGGTACCGCAGCACCGCTCAACCCCATTACCCGGACCGCAGTCCGAAATAGGTACCGGGATACATCCAAGTACGGGACCGGGCACTAACCAGACTCCTGCCCGACTTTACGGCTCACCGTAAGTCTAACCGTACTCAAGCCATTAATGTGCACATCCCTATTGGGGTGTGAAGCCCCAATAGACGACCTAAGCGTAAGACGGTCTCCCAACCATCTTACGTCTCCTCAACGCCCAAGATACCACACTATCTCCAACCTCCAACATCGACAAATCAAGATGCACAATGTATACAATACCATCATGTATGACTTATTTCATGTATCATTAGTCTCATATCACAATGGCTCATGTATCACATCATTTTACCGACATCATTCATCCAACATTTCTCATATCCGATTACCCTCTTTGACATCCTAACATTTCATTAAGCATGTTGTAATGCAACTAGGATGCTCACAATGGATTAATTATGCATAAATATCAACATGTACATATTAATTATTGAAATCGAGTAGGATTAACCTACCTTTAATCATACTCCAACAAGCTAATCACATCCGACCCAATCCCGTCTCATATAATCGTCTCATCCTACAATAATCGTATAATAACTATCATAATCTATCATATACCATTATACTAACCAAAATCCCTTATTAATACTAATTAATTACTCACTAAACTAATTAAAATCATTAATTACCGAATTATATAAAAACCCCCAAAAGTTAGGGTTAAGAGGAAGTGTAGATCTAACTTACAATAGTGAATGGAGGAGGAGTAAGGTGGAGTGGTCATCAATCCAAGCATAGAATCCATAGAAAATGTGTTTAGGAGGATTTTAGAGAGAAGGGAGAGTGTTTAGAGAGCAGGGAAAAAGATAAGAAAATGAAAGGATAAGGATAAAATCTGAATAAAAATACGCCCGACACAGCGCCACGCGGCCGAGTGACCGATTCACTCGACCGAGTGCACTCACTTGGTCGAGTACACTTATACTCGGCCGAGTGCACTCATTTCGGTCCCACCCACACACTTACTCGGTCGGTCAAACTATTCTCGTACGAGGTCAATAAGGTCCTTATTAAGTTTAATGACCCACCTTCTAATCTCAATTAGCATATCCTAATCTTCTCACTAATACCGAGTATTACAATCTTCCCTCCTTAAGAATGAACTTCGTCCTTGAAGTTCGCCTCGCTCTAACTCTCCTCGAACACTTGCCCAAGTCTCATTGTACTCCGCTCCCCAAGTCTCATTGTACTCCGCTCACACTTTCCACGGTTTTCTCGCACTCGTCACTTTCTCGCTCCCGTAATTGTATTTTCTTTTCCAAATTCCCAAAATATTTTCACTCCCCTTAAAAGAGAACTTCGCCCCAAAGTTCTACCCGTGACTCGTCTAGACCAATCGAGTTATTAGTATATACTATGCGATTCCATTCTATGTTGTATTTATACCAATTATTACTAATGACTTACTACTAATATTATTATTAGTACGAAATACCTACGTGTGCATTAAATCACTTTCCTACATGAGACCTCTTCGTCTATCAATCATCACCATTTTCTATTGCTGATGTGTTGTATATTTATATGATTTAACCCCTTTTATTAGCTTGGTTTTAATTGATATTTACACTATTAGTAGTGTATTTGTGAGCTAATCCCGTATTCTAGGTGAATTGTTTGCATTTCATGTATTTTGTAGGAAATGAAGCTTTTGTTGGCTATTATCCGTCATTTGAGCAAACACCAAGTTTTACGAAGCTAAGAGAAGCAAGCTATGACCATGGAAGGGCAATTTGAGAAGAATAAATGTCCCGAGTATGAAGAAAGCACAAGTGACTAACAAGCAAGTGTGGAAATGAAGTAAGTGGTGCAACCCCATAAGCATATCACACATCACTAGGAGTTGCATGCACTCAAAATAGGGGAATGAATGCTCAAAAGATGCCATACACGACCCCTACCGGGGTTAGAAGGTCGGGGTTACCAATCATTGGATTCCAAAAAGGATCCAATGCGTAATTAAGAGAGCAATAAGTCACGGAGCCACGACCCCGATCAGGGTTGGTGACCCCTATCGGGGTTGCCCCTATTTATGAGATTTTACGTTTTGGTTTCGGGGCTTATATAAAGGACCCCTTGTACAATCATTAGGATCATCTTTTTACATACACTTTACATACACTTCTCATACTTAGTTTTCAGAATTATTCTCTTAAGCTTTCCTTGTATTCACAACATTTTCCATTAAGTTATTATTTAAGTTATTTTGGGTTCTTATTTGTTCTTGTTCTTATTTTCCAAGTTCTATTTCAAGCATTTCGGTAATTCTAATTCTAGCATTTCATTTTATATTGTCATTTTCATATCTAGTTTAGTTTACATTTCTCATTTAGCTATACATGTTATTTAGTTATTAGCATTTTATCATTAGCATTCCATTTAGCATTTCATTTTTCACCATTTCATATTTCCATTGTTGTAATAGTTTAGCATTTGTAATCACATTTATTATATTAGTTATTTCGTTATCATTATCATCATTAGCTTTATTATCATTCTCATTCCATATTAGTTATAACATCATTTCCATTACGTCTATTATTATCATTTCAATCATTGTTAGAATTGCATATATCATGAGTGAGTAGTCTCCTAGTCTAAGGATTAGGGGAGCCATGCAAAGTTAATATTTATAATGTTGATTAGGATGTTATAATAATGTATAGTTGGTTCTATCACATGCTTGCATTGTATTGTTAGTCTTTGATTATTGATCACAATCTTTGATTAAATCCTTTAATTCGTTCTATAAGTCGAGAGGCACGGAATTGAATTAGACTAAGCATGTTATAGTAGACCGATCTAGCCATAGTGAGAGCTCATTAGAACCCGTTCTATGGTTGACAATAAGGCCGAGAAATGGTTGTCGTGAGACCTAAACAACTATCGTTATCATACATCCCATGTTAACATGAATCATATTTATCTTGCCAGTGTGATCCGATCCCTCTAGACTCTTTATTTATATTGTTAATTCTATCATTTTAATATCGTTTAATCAAACAACTAATCATACCCAATTGATAATCAACCTAGATAGACATCTACTAATAGCAATTCATTATAGCAACTACTGTTTACTTGTGGTTCGACCCCTATTCCTACTAGATTCATTTGTTAGCCAAGTCTAGGGTACTTTATTTTTGCATAGGTTCACGACAAGCTTATCAAATTTTGGCACCGTTGTCGGGAAAACGGCTTAATTGCTTATTTTGAATTGTTGATTCTATCTTGTTTTCCTTTGTCATGAGGAACACTTATTCCTTGAGACCGTTACTTACGAGTTTCTTGAGGTTTGTTGTCTTATGCCTAGATCCTCTCGTCTTGGATATCCACTTCCAATCGATCCGGAGCCCGAGAGAAATTTCCATAACCGACTCAATTTTTCAAGGAGCTTGACTATTCTTCAAGCCCCGGTTGATCAGCCCAAACTCGTGCCAGCTATCCCCTTCACGACGAAGAAGAAGTTTTTAGTTCATTCACACCACCACTACCACCAACCAAGAAGATGGTGAAGCTTTACGATCATTCAAAGCCAACCGCAGCTACGCTTCCAAAGGGTATCACTACCACTCAAATTGGAGCCACGAATTTCGAGATCAACCGGCTTTTATTAGCCTCATTGAAAGGAAGCAATTTTGGGGAAGTTATTTGGAGGATCCCAATTTGCATGTGCAAATTTTTTGTGATTATTGCTGAAGAGTCTATGGATCCAATATACTCAAGAGGGGGGGTGAATTGAGTATGTAAAGCTTTTACGTTTTCACACAATTTAAAACGATAGAATGATATGTTTAAGGTTTATTTGATTAAACCTAACCTATCAAGCACGTCTATGATGAATAAATGTAAAGCGATGCGA
>JAOWBH010000006.1:791881-823040 GCA_028566215.1 Silene coronaria
TCATCCATCGACAATAGAAACATTAAGCAAATTCGACGAAAAGGCAAATACTTTCATACAAGCATTTCATCAAACACTATATATGCACAAGTAAGTCAACCCAACAATTATCCATAAAAGCATGCTAACCAACCAAAGTCAACACCCAATTCCACCTAAACTCCCCCTTGAACCCTACAAAATTACTACTCACTCATCATGAAGGAAATAGTATCAAAACTAATGGTAAATAAGCAAGACAAAGACATTAACAACCAACTAAATCAAATAACCAAAACTCAAAACAAAGAAAAATGAATAATGAAGAACAAAGTGGAAAATAAAGGAAGGATTATACCAAAGAAGGTGGTCTTGATTATATAAAAGAATGAAACTTCAAATACAATCTTCAACCAAGTCTTCAAAATAACCCAACAACTAGGATAATCTAAGCTAGAATGGAATTCTAAGGCTAAATGAGAGAATAATCAAGGAAAGATTAAAACTTGCCAAATGATTAAAAATAGATCTAGGTATTTGTGCCTAAATTAATTTCTCAATTTCTAACATAGAACCCTATTAAAAACATACATAAACCTAGATAATTATAATACAAAAGATAGGGTATATATAGTAGTCCTTAATGGGCTTTTTTTCCGCAGTGTTAGCCTCCCAGCCGGTCGACCGGCTGCCGGTCTGCCGGCTGGAAATCCTTTTAGATCTTCGAAAATGGCCATTCTGGAAATGGCATTCCCAGCCGGTTGGGCACCGGCTGCCGGTGGACCGGCTGGAAATATGCCTCCATCTTCATTTACACCCTCTCTGGAAATGGCATTCCCAGCCGGTGGCTGACCGGCTGCCGGTCGACCGGCTGGGAATCCTTTTACTTGGGTCTGAGCAGTGTATGATGTGTGCGGGACCTCCCAGCCGGTTGACCGGCTGCCGGTGGTCTGACCGGCTGGGAGGCTAATTTCAGCCTTTTTCTTCCATTCTTCATCGTTTCCTTTCGAAGCCGCTTCGATTGCCCATTAAACCTCCGTTCCGCCTCGGGGCCTACAATATAAACGTAAAACAGGCCTAGAAGGGTATGAGGCATAAAATGCAACAAATAACGCTCAAAAACGACTCAAAACGGCTCGAAACCCAAGGAAAACGAGATATAAATATGACTAAAATTAAGCTCAACAGGATCCCGGTGGCGGCATGACAGTTTTTCGGGGAGTGAAAAGGAAAAAGTAGGGAGGGGGAGAAAATATGTGCATGATTATTGAATGAAAATAACAGGGGTAAAAGTGTCAAACATGTACATGATTAAGTAAAACATGTACATGAATGAGCAATACTCTAAAAAAAAATCTCGAAACTAGGTAGTTATTAAGTGAGGGATAGCCATCATAAAAATGTCTTTTCAAAGGACAGGTTAGAGATCAAAAGTTGGAAGTGCTTGAATGTTGAATCGACTCCATGATTTGCGAGTCGATCACTTACTTTGTTAGCTTCCCTGTAGGAATTTCCAACTTGACCATCCAGTTAACGTCTTTTATCATATTTGTGCAATTTTTAACCGAGAACTTTAGGCTATTGCTTACTAATTGATCTTAGAGGATGAGTAAGATGCAAAGACGGTTATCCGTATGGATTATTAGCTTCTCCAATCGCAACTCCTTCTCTCGCTCCATGCTCATCAAGAGAGCTACAATTTTCAACTTTCGGGGAGGTACAAACATCAGGCGAGAAGAAGTAAGCGAAAAAATCTTGCCCATCCCGCATGTCCAGGGTAATCCTTGGAGGCCTCATTAGTACTAAGAAGTGTCCAGCCGCACAGATGAGATGAAGATTTAATAGAGACTTCCTTGGTTGCTATTGCTAACGTCGGAGTATGAATAAAAAAAGATAATCGATCAAGGTAGCAATTGATTTCATTACTTTGATCAAAAGTGAAATATAACACATTATCATCATTAATTAATCCCCTATATCGAAATTGTGCATATTACTAGTGTTACCAAATTTAAAATAAATCATTCAAGCAATGTTTATTTTGCTTTATCTTCTGTGACTTTTTCATGTGCTGATTGGGCCAGTTGCCCATATAGCACTCGTTTAAACTCATTTGTTGCCTTGTTGACGCTCCAAGAAGCTGTTTAAATTTCCAAATTGTCCACTACAATTGATTATCGCATTGCGACTTACACGATACAAGACATTCTTTGGATTCATTAGTTACTAGCCGGATTGGTTACGACACTTAATCATCCTGTAATCCAATCACTCAAAGAGTCCCAATGGTCAGCGTTTTAATACTTTACCGTCTACCGTCCGGTTCATATGTTGTCCTTTGCGTTTGGCACAAAGATTAAGGAAAGGGGAGGAGACCATTTGAGGGTAATGTTATTAGATGACAAGTGGTCAACAATGAAATTGGATATCAAATAACTCATTAGAGACATGTCTAATATAGAAAAGACAATAAATGAATGAGACACCTAAAAAAAATGATAACAAATAACCGGGACGAAGGGAGTACAAATTAGGCATTAATGACTTGTTTATCGAGTCAGGTTAGTTTTGTCCGGACTCTCTAGGGCCAAGTCCTTAGGGCATACACACTCAGACGGAGATTTCCAAGCTCCATTTCATAAACAAAAACCAACTTACTCAACCACTTCCCAACCCCATACATAACCCTTCAATTGATCACCAATTTTCATTCATTCATACAATTTCTTCAACACAATTAAATCACAATGATGAATCAAACAATCAATTTAAACCCAGCAATCTCAATACAAATCCCAAAATGGGCAACATCAACAACACCCAAATCCACCATGGTTGTTGCATCACTAAAAACCTCCAAGGAATCCTCATCAATGGCGGACATTACAATGAAAAATGAGGTGGGTCCACCGTACCCAGGTGGCATGGGGATGGGCCCACATACAGGGAGAGACCCAAGTGTGAAGAAACCAGAATGGTTAAGACAGAGAGCTCCTCAGGGTAAAAGGTTTGATGAGGTTAAGGAATCTCTTTCAAGGTTGAATCTTCATACTGTTTGTGAAGAAGCTCAGTGTCCTAATATTGGTGAGGTGGGATTTCCTTCTTTGTTGTTGTTGTTTTAATGTTTGATTAGTGATTAGTGTAGAATCCGCTAGTTTAGTTGGTAAAGTTACGAGTGGTGGTACTCTTGACCTGGGTTTGGAACCTGTTATAGCATTGTATTTGTCCTTATGATTCCCTTTAAGCCAAAGAAGAGTACATTTGATTAGTGAAGCTGTCTCCTAGCTTAGGGGGTAAGTTAGGAGAGGTGGTACTCTTGACCTGGGTTTCGGAACCTGTCATGTATTTGCCCTTATGACTCCTTTAAGCCAAAGAAAAGTGCATTTGATTTATGTAGTTGTCCACTAGCTTAAAGGGTAAGTTAGGAGGGGCGGTGCTGATGGCTTGGGTTTGAGTCTCGTCAGCATTATATTCCATTTACACCTAAAAGGAAATATGAATCGTTTTTTTGTCCATGTTAGAGATTGTGGCTTGCTTGAATTATGTATTTGATTTTGTAATTAGTGGTATAGTTTGCCTCCATTCGTTTGGACTTGATTTCAGTTCAGGTTAGCGAATTTTAGTACAAAAGAATAGGGCCATTGAGATGGCGAATTTGATGTAGTAATCATGCTGGCTTAATGTGATTGGAATATCATAGTACTTTTCAAATAAATCCTTTACTAGTTATAGTTGGTTGCCTACATTGGGATCTCCTTTGAACATGTAGTCAGGTCTTTTTTTTTTTTTTTTTTTTTACTCCAATGACGTAGCTAGGATATGAAGTTTCGCTGAAGTAGTAAAATATCCATTTTTGCTTTGTGTAGGGGCGGTTACTCTTGTTAATGCCACTCACTTCGCCACTGGTTTTTGATGTTGTTCTGTGTGGAATATGTAGTGATTGGTCAACAAGAATAAGTTTTTTTTTTTTCTATAAGCATTATCATTTTATTTTGCGTAGTTTATGTCTAACATTGATTATGGGTTATAGTAATAAAGCATACATTGGCAAAATTTCAGTGTTGGAATGGAGGTGGGGATGGAATAGCAACTGCCACAATCATGGTGCTTGGCGATACTTGCACCCGTGGTTGCAGATTTTGTGCCGTTAAAACAAGTAGGAATCCTGCGCCGCCTGACCCAATGGAACCAGAAAACACAGCCAAAGCTGTTGTGAGCTGGGGGTGTGTATAACTAATCTTTGAACTGTGGTTCTTCTTGCTCTTTTCTTCTTTACTGCTACTCCGTATTTCTCTCTCATTTACTAAATTATTTTTGTTTTTGCTATATTTGGTTATACATCATGTTAAGCAATTTGGCTTCTAGGAATAATGATTTTTATATTGGATCGAGGGCATGTTTGGTGTCAGTCTGTCAATGTTTTGTATTAAAGCATGTGTATCTTCATTAGAGTTGCATTATCATGTAGTTTGTAATACCGCCTGTTTGCAGTATGTACCTTCATAATAACTACTTCTTTGGTCCTACCTAAACCCTGAGATATAATGCTAAAGGATGTAGTCATTGTACCAGGACACAGATCTTCATGAATACCAATTACACCAAGAGAGCACGTAATATCACAATTTGGGGTCCAGTGTCACTGTTTTTACAGTAAATAAAAAAATATGCTTCAGCTCAAAAGAGCCAACTTTCGTCAAATCTGTACGCGTTGAAATGCTGGTCTAACCACTATCCAGAAAGAGTTGGTTCACTTTAACGTAAAAAATACTACTCAATTGTGATGACATTTTCGGTATATGCCTCTTTCTATATCTGACGCCGTCTAATTTTACGTGACATGATCAGAAAGTTTTCCAAATAATATAGGGCACCTTGTAATTTCTTAGGCAAAACCAGGATTCGTGCACTATTGAGGTTATAATTTTGTAGCTTGTTTCTGATCCAAAGTAACTAAATACACTTTGTATACTACAATGTTGCATTGATATTGTAGATAGGTCGTCTGTGGTTTTATCATTTAACCGACATTTATCCGTCCTTAAAACATTTGTCCATCACAATAACCTGTCACTTCCTTTGCACTGAAAACGCTCTCACTTGAGGCCACTCTAGTGTTGACTCTAGCACTGAATAAGTTCTGTAGGAATTTCTGTTAATTTCAGTAGCTATGGTTTGGACATGGTTGAGGATTGTTTAAAAACCTAAACTTCATAAGTAGTTCATTTGTCCTTGTACTCATGTTGGATACTTGACACTTGTGAGTTTGCTGTTAGCCTAACAAATTTTTAGTAGAGCCCTTCCATTTATAGAGGCCAAATGACTCTGAAACTCTTAGCACACTCTCTTAACAGGCTCTGTGAATATGTCCGAGCTTATCATTCGGTTGGTATTACTACTCTAACCTGTCTTCAAATTTAGTAAAGAGTACTTCCTCCAATGTCCTCATCTGATTTGGTGGTCAAATTAAGTGAAGATTGACCCTATTTGCTCACAAGATACACTAGATGCTAATTTTGTAAAATGACATCATCAAAATAGTTAGTTTAATAAATCAAATGACAATTTGCCGGTGTAACACTACATATGTCTAGAGAAATTAATTTACAAATTTTGCCATTGGTTGACCACCAAAAGTCGATGTCAAACTTTGATTATAAAATTGGGACAGAGGTTGTAGGTTTTGTTATGTTGGGACCTTGCAGTGCACCTCTTTACAAACATTATTTGTTACGGTGATGGCAGTGTGATGCCACTTTATACTGCAGAAAAAGTAGTAGTTTTTTATTATTCTTGGTGCCCCTACATCAGCTGGCTGTTAGTGGCATAACTTGCTGGCGAAGAGACCATGTTCTATTTAAGTACCCCCGATATTTTATTCTGTTTTATAAGGTTATTAGTGTTTATGTTGCAGGGTTGATTACATTGTATTAACGAGTGTTGATCGGGATGATTTACCTGATGGTGGAAGTGACCATTTTGTCCAGACAGTCAAAGCCATGAAGGTACATTAAACTATGATGCCTTAAATATTAATTGCTTTATGTGACCATTTTTCAGGCTTCGTTCTAGTTATCTTCTATTCTAGCCGTGCCATGTTTGAAAACATGTGCCTTACAGAATTTTTTTTTTTTTGACAATGCAGAGACTCAAGCCTGAAATCATGATCGAGTGTTTGACCTCTGATTTTAGGGGAGACTTGAAAGCAGTGGATGCTCTAGTTCACTCAGGATTAGATGTTTTCGCTCACAATGTTGAGACAGTTAAGCGTCTACAGCGAATTGTTAGAGATCCTCGGGCAGGGTAAGTTCCATGTTCCATTTCTGTTGTTGATTCGTTAACCCATGTCTAAAGGGTTTGCTTTCAGCCTGTATTAGACACGTCAATGGTCATAGGAAGACAAACTTAGCCTGATTATTTAGCAGCACTACTTGCATATTAATTGCCAACTTTCATTACGCGTACAATGGGTCTGTGGGGGCCATTATCTGAAAACTACAAATTTTCTGATGGCTTACATCCGATCCCCCCTTTACCGCGCTATTTGTGGAGAGCCATTGAGGCATTGGGGTAATATTGTTGTTGTTGGTGGTGTATTCGTTTGCACTTAGAATGGTTGTTATTTTCTTACGCTTGTCAAAAACTGAGCAAATATTTGAATTTTCGGTGACATGCTAGAATCTTTGTTCTTGCCTTGTAAGTTGTAATCCATCCATCCATCCAATGAGATTAGACACTTTCTTCCGTCAAAACTGAGTCGTAGTCCAAAAGGGAGCGTCTTTTTCACCAACGATATCACTTGACAATTCTAGCATACTGATTATAAATTTAAAATTGTGATGCAGGTATGAACAGAGTTTGTCTGTGCTAAAGCATGCCAAAATCAGCAAGGAAGGAATGATAACAAAAACTTCGATAATGTTGGGACTTGGGGAGACCGACGATGAGTTAAAGGAAGCTATGGCTGATCTGCGGGCAATCGATGTTGATATTCTCACTCTCGGACAATATTTACAGGTGAGCAGTCTTCGTGTTAACTATGATAGTTCTGCCCTTGATCTTAGTGCTTGAGAAGATAGAGTCCACTTCGTAAGCCCAAATGAGGTTTCATCCTAAAACCAATTGGCAAGAATAGTTTGTCTGTTTATATAATGATCTACTTTCTCTTGCTTTATCAATTTGGACAAACATATTCAGTAGGAACTCTCGACATCACATACATTATGGAAGTTTTTTTTGGATTTGTGAAGGAATCATGTGCTATATCTAATCACTGAGAATTGAAATTCTGTATTTTACCATTGTTCTCTTCTTATACATTTGACATTTTTCGTACATCCTAGAAATATTTTGGGACTAAGGATGATTTATTTTGGGACCCTGACTTTGTTGTTGGTAGATTATGTGTAAACCTATTTATTGAGAATTGAATTTCTTTTTTTTCCCTTGCAGCCAACACCTCTACACCTCACAGTCAAAGAGTATGTGACCCCTGAGAAATTTGCTTTTTGGAAGGAGTATGGAGAAGCTATAGGTTTCCGCTATGTTGCCAGTGGTCCTCTGGTAATTGATTTTTTTCTTCATTTAAAATCTGCATGATAAATGTGCTCTTTGACTGAAAATTTAGAAAGGTCGTAAATTTGATTTGCCTAGTGAAGCTGTAAAACATTACAGTTCTTGTGCTAGACAGCTGCATGTTGCCACGAACCTAGAAGATTCATTTGATCTGTATTTCAAGCCCTACGCCACCACGACTTACAAAACTATGTGATTTTACAAAAAGTTGCATAATCGCGGTAGTTATCTACAAGTGTGCCATGCAGACTCATCAAAATGTGGTCATGATAACCTTCATCAAAAGAGTCGTGATACTGCACGGCTCTGTCGACCCATATGTGATACTCCAAGCGTCTCTCCCATTTGTTAATGTATTCCGTTTTGGTCCGTTTCAACTCTCGACCATATGTTTAGTCATCTATCTGTAATTCTAGTCACTGCTTGAATGGTCGTTACGACCCAATAATAAACGATGGATGAATTGTGTATTGCCAGTGACTCTGTGAGTATTACCAACTCTCAGTGTTTCATTCTGTGATCTATAGGTACGGTCATCATACCGGGCTGGAGAGCTTTTTGTGCAAACAATGGTGAAAGAAAAAGCTAAGACTTCCTCCAACTCTGCCCTCCAAGTTACTGTATAGATTAATATACATAAATAGGTTTTTGCCATTTGAAAATCTATATTTTTTCATAGAAAAGAATACACCCTTACATTCCAAAAATATATTGTATTCTTGCTGGATGCTGATTGCTGATAGCCTAATGTTTCAATGGTATCTTGCTAACGGACTTGCGGCGTAGTTTGTAGTATCTGTGTTTGAGTGTTTCAGTATTTGTTTTCCTTTATCTTTTTTTTTTTGTCGCGGAAAGTTATATATTTATTTATTTATTGTTTAGCTGTAAAACTCGTTTCTGTATATTCTTTTGCACTGGTTTTTCGAAAATTTCAGGATGTTGTAATGCTATACTCATTTTATGGCACATAATTTGTCCTCAAATTATCGATCCAATCATGTTTGTTGTACATAAATTTATGTGTAATTATTTCCATTTTGTTGTCCCGAGTCTAGAACAAATAGTAATGCTTTATTTATTTTCAATTTCAAAAATTCACTACTTCCGATTATTAAATTTTGTCGAAGGACAAAGTCTTATATAGAACCCGTGGATATTTATAAGACCCGAAAAAAATGATACAAACCGGTTTCATAAATAATATGGTAGGTTAGAGTAAATTTTACTCCTAGAACCTTTTAACTTTTAACTTAGTGATTAAAGTAAGTGATTAAACTAAAAAAATGTACACTACTTTGGGGTTTGGAATATCAGTATAGCATGTGCACCTAGGCACCAGCTTTTAAGTACCCTATACCGCACGTGCATACCTCTTAATATCGTATTTTCATAGTAAAGCTCCGCTAATCTGGCAAAGTGCCCACCTCAACAACCTCAAGGTGCGTGTCATATCACGCTAAACAGTTCTTGTTACTCGTTACTCGATTGATACCACAAATTCTCATTAAAGACGGACATTATACGTCACAAGCTAAAGACGGATAATATCTCTTTCACAATATGCAAGTGACATTATTTATGTGGTGCTTCATTTCCCCCCACTCACCCTCTCACTTGTCTTATTGTGAGAGGGACTATCCGTCTTCAACTTGTGACGGATAGTAACAAGACGCTTTGAATTGATACTTGTTGCGGAATCGGGATTTGAGTTATTTAAAATATTAAAAATCGTAAAGAAAGTACAAAAGGCTTCATTGACGAATTTGCGATATATAGATACTCGACTTAATAACCAATTTGAAATTTCAATTAAAATTACATATAATTATTAAAAAATACTTATGTTAGTCTTTTCTCGGTCGAAGGCTACTCGTATAAGAATATAAGATTGTCAAGTTATTTATACTTTTGTGTTTCGATAACGTGTCGAACTTTAACTATGAATGAGATTACACCTCAATTAAATATAGATTAGAATTATCACTCACGTTATTTAAGTATTGACTTTATAATCAAGATATTATCCACGGACTTTCTTAAGTACTCCCTCCACATTTTAATGTTCTTCCCATTTTATTAAAATACTCCTCACAAATAATGGAGAAATGGAAGAACATTAAAATGTGAAGGGAATAAGATTTTAAAAGTTTTAGACATCCATGGTGAAATACTCACCGCTGAAATCAAATGATTTAACATGTTCATCCTCGAATAGGCATAGTAGAATTATGATCTTTGAGGGTTACTACACTACCTTACCTAGGAAGTGGAAGTTCATTGATCAATCAAATGACTCCCGTATAACCATTAACTCCCTCCATTTCTATTGTCTTTTCTTCTTTTTTTAACGTTACGACGATTAATAAAGTACAGTTATATAAAATTATACTATATAAATACAAACTATAAACTACTAGCATACGCTTGCTAAGTAGACTTGACAAACATACTTGACCTAAAAGAACCCAATGCATACCTGACTTATCTCCAAACAAATGTCTCAATTCAACTCGCAATTAGGGCTGATCATACCCAAATGTTTATTGTTGTAACTACTCATTATCGCTAAATAAGCTAATAACAACACACTTGAAATGACTAAATCCGATCAAAGTTATAGCAAATTCAAATACTCAAACCCGCACCCACACATGTTATGATTTGCTCATTTGTCGGGTCTACGAATTAAAGCCAAACCAAATCAAGACAAAAATCAACCCAACCCGCAATTTGTGTTTATTAGACCTGCATATTTACTACTATAAGTTTGTAACGGTTAAAACATTATCGTTTAATAAACCGATAACAACACATTTGAAACGCAAATCCAAATAATCCGACCCATACTCACGTTTGACGTAATTGACTCATTTATCAGGTTTACGAATTACAAAATACAAGTCAAAACAAAATCAAGTAGAAAAACAAAATACTTAATTAAAATTAAAATTAAAATTAAATAAAATTAAATAAAATGAAAAACCCTAATGATTTAAATAGTATGATTTCATTCAATCAGTCTCTCAAACATCTTTCTTCCGCAACCTCCGAGTGTGAGCTGTGTGTTGCGCTGTTGTTTTGTACTCTCTTCATCTTTTCTCCATTTTTCTTCGCTCTTCTTTTCTCTCTCCTCCACTCCTAAACCCTACCTACCTAGGGTTTAGATTAGATTTCCCCAATTCAATCACAATTTTCTTCAATTAAGTTTCTTAATTCTTCATTTTTTTTTATTTTACTGTACCATTGAAGTATGGATCTTCCGAGTTTATCCATAATTCTTCGCGCCGCTCTTAGTCCTAATCCTGATGAACGCAAAGCTGCTGAAGATAGCCTTAATCAGGTTTCGTATCGATTTCAATCAATTTTATTTGAATTAATTATTGATTTTATTTTCATTATTTGTTTGATTTTGTCGTTGTTTTCTGATCGTCAATGATGTAAGTTGCGATTTGGAGAAAGTTCTGAACTTCATTTGATTTGAGCTTTTCGCCGAGTAATTTTAGTTAATGAGTTGTGTTTCAATTGTTTGTTGATGTTTTTGATTGCGGAAATTAGTGTTTGATTAAGAATTCTGGTGAATTGATGTTATTGGAGTGTGTTGACTTCGTAAGGTGTTCATTGATCCATTGAAATTGATGCGGTCAGTGGCGGAGCAAGGAGTGACGCGGTTATTGAAGTTTTTAAATTCCGGAAGAGAGCTAGTAATGCAGTAGACTAACTTCAAAAAACAAACTAACTAAAAAGTTGATATTTTTCGTTGTTTAGGGGACGACAGCCTTTCTAGTCAATTCGCCTTGCCACTGATTCACTTCAAACACCGACATGTATTTGGGCTGATCTATTGAACAAGTAACTAGAGATTAGAGACGACACGTTGTGAGAAATGTTATGTCGACTCTTAGGGATAATGGATGTATATATATATATATATACACTCTCTTGTCTCGTCTGAGTTGTTTGTTTACTTTTTTTGGTTCTTCGCTGAGGAGTAACATAGACAAAAATAAATAAATGATTGGAACAAAAGGAGTAATTTTCAAGGAGAAACCTAGGAATCACTATGAGTTCTCGATCTAAATGCTGTTTGCGTGCTAATGATTAAGTGAGATTATTGGTGCAGTTTGACGGAATTAAGTAGCTCTTGTTGCAATTCACGTAACCTGGATGTGTTTCTATCTAGTTGATGCATAATGATATTAATGAGTGATTTTTATGTGAGTTGAAGCTGGATTACTATTGTAATGTCCCAAGTTCTCATGTGATGATTGTTTACAGTTTCAGTATACACCACAGCATACTGTGAGGCTTTTACAGATAATAGTCGATGGAAATTGTGATATAGCAGTGAGGCAGGTTGCTAGTATTCATTTTAAGAACTTCATTGCAAAGAATTGGTCCCCCATTGACCCTGGTTTGCATCTTTCTCCTATATATCCTATTTGTTTTCTTTTCGGCCCTTATTTTTGCAAATTTAATTGTTCTTATATCAGAAACTTTTGTTTCGAATGTCAGCGGAGCAGTCAAAGATTTCACAAGAAGACAAATCTATGGTGAGGGAAAACATCCTCGTGTTTATCGCTCAGCTTCCAACTTTGTTGAGGTATGATATGCTTTCTTCACCCCACATTTGTTTACCTTTTTATTCTTTGGGAGGGGTATTTTAATGTAAGATTATAAGGTAAACTGATTGGGACGGGTGAATTTCTAATTTTAATGATACTTGACCGAGAATTAGTTTCTCAATGAGTGGTGTTAGGATAAGAAATGTGCTGAATATTACTTGACTTGTCATTTTCAGGGTGCAGCTAGGTGAGTGCTTGAAAACAATTATCCATGCTGATTATCCTGAGCAGTGGCCTGGTCTTCTTCATTGGGTGAATCATAATTTACAAGATCAACAAGTTTATGGCGCTTTGTTTGTGCTACGAATTCTAGCTAGGAAATATGAGTAAGTATTACTGTGTTATATATCTTGTTTGTTTGTGTTGGATAAATAGATTGCCTGCTTTGTTGTTGTCTTTGTTATGATACAATGGCGGAAGTGGATCTTTCAAATTTGACTTTCTTGCGACTAGATCACAAAACAACCGCAAATAACGAATTCTTTTTTCGTGTTGGTTTTGTTTGTATCTGCTGCTTATGAACTAGAAACACACTTAAAACCCAAAGAAATTCATGATAAAATATTATGCTATCTTGACCAAGTAATTGAAATGAATTGGTGGGTTGAAACCTCCTTTTTGTTGTATTTGGTCTAGTTTTCGAAGTCTGTTGGATCTTGCCTTTACATGCCCCATGCCCAGGGCTTGTGCCTTTGTCACGCAATGCACATCACTTTCCTCTCTTTGGCGCACACTGCAAAGCTTTTCGTGACGCTTCATCTCATGCATTTCGTGTTTACGCGTCAGTGACGCGTTATGTCTCGGCCTTAAGCTCCCCTATGGCACACACCCAACTCCCTTGATGCGCTTCATGGTTTTATGCCCATGATTCTTTTCATGGCTATGCAACACCCCCTTACGTTTGCCTCAGCCAAAGCATCATGCTATTGATATTTGCTATCCACGTTGAGCGGGTGCTTGGCTCGGCCATTGCCCTTGTAGTTCCTCATGTCTTAGCCTTGATCCATCGACCCTGAGGATTAATTAATCTCGGACCACTCTATATGGAGTAACCAACATCAGAATACAAGCTGAAGTTGCATTTTGTAAGAAATTGACATGATTTTTGGAGTACTTGCTGTGAAGTACCTTGCTCTTGGCATTGGCGGTCTTGTTCATTATAGGAGTTTCTGAGGTTTGATATTATGATAGATGAAAAAACTAAGCTCTGACATGGTTTTTAAGTATTTCCAAGGCGAAGTAGAGGGATTGAAAGGTTTAAAATTCTCTTGACAGTTTGTTGTTGATAGAGGATCGAACAGTGACTGTCAGACGTTTGGTCACTTTGACATAATAAAGATGATAAACTTTTGGTGAAAATGCTATATATGCTATATATTTTAGTTTGAGAGTCTCTTAGGCATTTATTGCTGATTATGGAAAAATCAACTTATTCCCATCATATCTTTTCATATTTATCTGCTGACAGGCTTTCAATGCAGAATGTTTCATTAATTTATAAAAATGAAAGATTCATATTGATTAATCGAAAACTTCGAAAAATATCTTTACTGCTGAATAATAACACTCAAACTGGATTTCGGATCACCAATGCTTAAGCCCAGGGTTGTAAAGTTGGAACGATTACTTGCACTCTCCCCTGTTCACAGTGTTGTTCTCATATTATTTGGGCACAACTCTTGAGAAAAAATGTAAACAATTGAATGCACCTTTTAAATATAAAGGGTGTTGAAAAGTGAACACATATTTAACACTAAAAGAGGAAAGTCTGAAGAATACCTTCAAAATTCCATTTAAGGAAAGTGGGAACACCACTATGTGTAGGAGGGAGTATCATTGTACTTTAGGCTGAGATTCTATTCATGGTTGATAAAGTGTTAGTGCGTTGCACCGTCACCTCTTGTGTGCTGTGGGTGGCTGAGTAGTAATATCTGTGTTGGATGAGTGATGTGAATACATTTTTGTTTTGTTTTTAGACATTACTTTTCATCTTTTGCGCTTTAGCATTTTAATTGGCTTCGTTCAGGTTCAAGTCAGACGATGAAAGGACACCAGTGTTTCTGATTGTTGAGGAGACATTTCCTCCATTGCTTAATATCTTCAACAAGCTCATTCAAGTCCCAAATCCTCCACTTGATGTAGCTGAACTGATAAAACTCATTTGCAAGATATTCTGGTCATCAATCTATGTATGTTTTTCTTCCCTGTTAGTATTACACTGCAAATTTGTTACGTGGATTGGGTTATTTATTAGCACTTTAATCATGCTGCTATTCTTTTGTTAGTTCTCACTATAATATCACGCTCTTTACGGTGCCCTTTTTATTTATTTTTAATTTCTTAGTAATTTATGAGATGATTGCTATAGTTTCCAGAGACTAATTAAATTGACAAGGTAACAAGGGCAATTATTGGCTTTTCAGTTAGAGATCCCCAAACAGCTATTTGATCCCAACTTCTTCAATGCCTGGATGGTGTTATTCCTGACCATTTTGGAGAGGCCTGTTCCATTAGAAGGCCAGCCTGCTGATCCTGAACAAAGGAAAACATGGGGATGGTGGAAAGTTAAAAAGTGGACCGTGCACATACTAAATCGATTGTACACAAGGTTAGTGGATGTTGTCATTGACGTATGGTTTGGCAACTCTGTAAATATTGAACAGTCACGCTGTATTGTGGAAGTAAATCTGAAGGTGCTGATATCTGCTGCCTTTCTGTGAGCAGATTTGGAGACATGAGACTTCAAAACCCCGAGAACAAAGTTTTTGCACAGATGTTTCAAAAGAATTATGCAGGAAAGATTTTGGAGTGTCATTTGAATCTATTGAATGTAATACGTACTGGTGGCTATTTACCAGACAGGGTTATCAACCTAATCTTGCAGTACTTGAGCAACAGGTTTGTGTAGTATTGATCTCAATGCATAACTTAACAGGCTTATGTGTATAATTGATGAAATTCTTGAATAGTTTTTTGTACCTTTCGTCAAGATTTGTAATCCGTTAAATGATGATGGCTTAATCCATGGTTTCTAACTCTGGACTTTGGTGGTCCAGCAAAGTGACATGCTAGTTGGCCCTTATTGTGATTCAATCTTGGAGATACAAGTAGGTTTGTAAGTTGTAATAAATGGTGAAGTGCTGAAATAGGTAATTGTTACAATTAGTTTCTTCTGGGGGTTACCTGCATGCATCCAGATTGCGTCCTGTGATTTATTAATAACTATTATATTAGTTGGTATTGGATTTTTCCATTTTCATTGTAGCCAAAAACTCAATATTTGGTATGGATTATGATAATATAAAGCCAAGTGGCTCACGAAACTGATCATACTAATTTATGGGTCTTCCGGAAACGGCCTTTTCTCTGTTAACACTTAACAGGAGAGAAAAGGTGTGTACATCCGAGTATCCAACCCTCTTACCCCGCCATTTTCAGGAGACCTAGAGAGCATTGGGATAATTGGCTGGTTATTGTTATGTGGAATTCAAACTTGTTTCTTTCACATCTGCTCTTTTTGTTCTAGTATAATTAAAATAGGAGAGGATACTTATAAAACCAAAAATGTATGTTTATAATAGGGGAGGCTTCATGTGCAATGCATCTGGAGCCATTTAATATTTTTTTTTGGAAAACCGAGTTTTGCATTCTGTGCCTCACTGCTGCCCGTGTATCCAAATTAAACCACACAAACACTTATCAATAAGTTTCTTGTATAGTGACCTGTCTAGAGAAGGAAGACTGCATTAAATTGCTAGACATCTTATGCGTCTCCCAGCCTACCCAAGTTAGGATATGAGATACATATGATACAATCTTAATCTATGGTTACCTCCTAAATTTCCATTGATTTCCAAAAGAAGACTCATAAAAGTAATAGGTATTGAGAACTAGTTTAACTGTCTGTTAGTAGCTTAATTCAATTCAAGGACATTTGATATCGTAATACATGCATTTTGTGTAGGCTAAAGTAGTCTGGTTAGTTAGTAATTCTTTGATGCTAGCATGGTTAGAAAGCAAATGGCTTTTGCTGTGCAAACATTGCATGCCTCTCATTTGGTTTATATCTCGCAGTATCTCGAAGAATACTATGTATCAAATGCTGCAAGCACGGCTCGACGTTCTTCTTTTTGAAATTATTTTTCCTTTGATGTGTTTCAATGATAATGACGAGAGGCTTTGGGAGGAGGACCCCCATGAGTATGTCCGAAAAGGATATGGTGAGTATTACAGGGCTTAGCGTTGTTTGGTCAATGAATTTTCTTTGTGACGAGTATTAGTTAATTGTTTTTCTTTATACATTGGCCAGATATTATTGAAGATTTGTATAGTCCAAAGACTGCAGCAATGGATTTTGTTAGTGAGTTGGTAAGAAAACGTGGGAAAGACAACTTGCAGAAGTTCATCCAGTTTGTTGTGGAGATTCTGAAGAGGTTGATTACAGTTACTTGAGAGTTCTTTTTATTGCATAGTATTTGTTTACATGAATCCAGTGCTTGCTAACGTGTTTGGTTTGAAACCATTGCTATTTGAAGGTATGATGAGGCACCTATAGATCATAAACCCTATCGACAAAAAGATGGCGCTCTTCTTGCAATAGGTGCACTTTGTGACAAGCTAAAACAAACTGCGCCATATAAAGATGAATTGGAGCGCATGTTAGTGCAGCATGTATTTTCTGAGTTCAACAGCCCTGCTGGACATTTAAGAGCCAAGGTTTGCTTTTCTCGCTGTCTACCTCTTCTTTTATGTGAAGGGCAGTTCAACATGTGTGTACTTTTCATGTCTTCTTTTCTGGAAAGGAGAGGGGTGTCCTTGGCCTGCTCTGGTGTCATGTGGGATTCTGGGCGCTTACCCTGTTTTGCTTGTACTCGCTCTTCGTTTCCTTGTTATTCTTTCTAGTTTCTTTATTTCTCTCAAGTTTTAGACATGTGGGTATCTCGTTACACTTAGGACCTAAGGGATTCTTGTCAATGGTCTACTTCTCAACCTTGACCTTAACCTCTTACTAAAAGCTTTTAAACGTAGTTACTGACTGAGGTTTAAATGTGGTAACAAGGTTATCATATCCTATTTATTTTTGTATATTGACTATTGAGTAATTGATTTGTGCATATCCAGAGTGCATGGTGGCACTTTGTTGCTTGGTTTTCAGTGTCTTGTTCACTGTGAT
This sequence comes from Silene coronaria, assembly GCA_028566215.1. Taxonomy (NCBI): domain Eukaryota; kingdom Viridiplantae; phylum Streptophyta; class Magnoliopsida; order Caryophyllales; family Caryophyllaceae; genus Silene; species Silene coronaria. Next base: position 809,231 of record JAOWBH010000006.1, read on the forward strand.
GGAGTCCCAATAACTTAAGATACGTCCGTGGTTGATGATCTCATCTATGCACTCATATTTCTTGTGATGTCAGGCAGCTTGGGTTGCAGGCCAGTATGCCCACGTTAATTTCTCGGACCAGAACAATTTTCGGAAAGCACTCCATAGTGTTGTTGCAGGGCTTCGTGATCCAGAGCTGCCTGTTCGAGTTGATTCAGTTTTCGCATTGCGTTCTTTTGTTGAAGCTTGTAAAGGTAACAACTTGTTATCATGACTTCAACAGTACCTTTTGAGAATGTTCTTTATTATTCGTTCTAATTTTTGATGAAAAACAATCTCTACAGATTTAGGAGAGATACGTCCCATACTGCCGCAATTGCTTGATGGTAATTACTATATTTATACTCTTTACTTAACAAGTTCTGTTCCTATCAACAATTATTCTCGTAATAACTTATATCCATTTCAGAGTTTTTCAAATTGATGAACGAGGTTGAGAATGAAGACCTTGTATTTACTCTTGAAACTATCGTTGACAAGTTTGGAGAGGAAATGGCCCCTTACGCTTTTGGATTATGTCAAAATTTGGTAATGTTTAGTAGTTACCTTTGACATTTTATGCACTGAAAACAGTCATTTTTCCTGAGCACTGTTCGTTTGATCAGGCTGCGGCATTCTGGAAATGTATGAGCACTGCCGAAGCTGATGAAGATGGTGATGATCCTGGTGGTGCATTGGCAGCAGTTGGCTGTCTGCGTGCTATTAGCACAATTCTCGAATCAGTTAGCAGCCTTCCTCATCTCTTTGGCCAAATTGAGCCTACCCTTCTTCCTATAATGCGTAGGATGTTAACTACTGATGGCCAAGGTATTGTTTTCTTGTCGGCTTTAATTATTCTCTTAACTTTCTTGTCGCTTGTCTAGTTAAGCAATCTGTGTCTAACTGCTGATACCATAAAGATGGAAAGTTAAAATGAAACATTCTGAAATTTGTAAAAGAAGGAAGATGAGAACTCTAGATGCTCGGGACTCAGGTGATAGTGATGACTCAAATTCCTAGGCTCAAGTTCGCGAGAACCTTCTGGTGGCATTGTTGACAAGATTTATTTCAGATAACTAATGAAACAGGGATTTGCTATACAAAATTTAAAAATGAATCTTTGTAATGTTAGTTTGATTATGTTAGTTTTGAAAAATGAAATATAATGTTAGTTTGATTATGTGCTTTGAGTCTTTGATAATTAAGCTTAGTGATCTGAGTTATTGAGCCGTTATTATCATGTTGCTTACCTCTGCTGTATGTTTATAGAGATATTTGAAGAAGTTTTGGAGATTGTGTCTTACATGACATTCTTCTCTCCAACAATTTCGGTGGAGATGTGGAGTCTCTGGCCATTGATGACGGAGGCTCTGTCAGACTGGGCTATTGACTTCTTTCCAAGTAAGTGGCACTCTCATCCAGTGGTAATCAATCAGTAGTAAGTGGAATCTGGAGAACTCTATGATTACGCACTTTTGATATGGCACAGTCAATTTGATTGTGTTACCTCTATGAACCCAATTTTCTTTTGAACTAAATGAGGATGGAGGCTGATTGGCATACAGTTGATGTGGTTTTTTATGCTAGAAGCATTTTCGGATTTTATGAATTCTGACAATGTCATTTAGCACAAGTTTACATTTGTTTTGCTACTGGCGGATTAAGGAGTTTCATGAGGGTCATGTGATTTGCAGCATGTGACTAGTTATTGTTGCAATAATGAAGTAGCTATAGATCCAACATAGTTTCTTGGGGGGTAGGGAAAGCCGAAGATTTCATTTCAGATGTGAGAAGTTAGCCAGCAAATCGTAAGATTTTATGTCATTGATTGCAATGAAAGGATACGATGTTCATTTATCTTCTTGGTTATTGCTAGTTCCATAAGCCTGATGGGATGAAGCAGGCCATGTTTAGAAGTGGCGTCTGAACCTCCGGGACAGCTTGTGGTGGTCTTTATCTGCCTTATGCTATCTAGGAGTGTTGTTTCGTTGTGAAACTTAGTCTTGTTATCTGCCGTATGCTATCTAAAAGTGTTGTTTCATTGTGAAATGTTGTCTTGTTAATTGGGGATGTAATATTTGATGCAGATATTTTGGTACCCTTGGATAACTATATATCTCGAGGTACTGATCGTTTCTTGTCTTGCAAAGATCCTGATTACCAACAAAGTTTGTGGAATATGATATCTTCTGTAAGTTTTACTTATTGCATCTTATTTATTGTTTTCACTTATGTTGGATAACTTTGTAATGCTTCAGCTAAAGAATATTTTATTTTGCTAACAGATAATGAGTGATCAGAATCTTGAGGATGGTGATATCGAGCCTGCTCCGAAGCTTATAGAAGTAGTGTTCCAAAATTGCCGGGGTCAGGTTGATCATTGGGTTGAGCCATACTTGAGAATCACTATTGAGCGCTTGCGTAGAACTGAGAAACCTTATCTGAAATGTCTTTTTATCCAAGTGGTATGTGCGAGATTATTTTTTACTAGCATGTTTTTGAAAGAAGCCCGTGTCACACTAAATGTGTTACACTTTTATTGTGAATTAGTGACCATCATATGCAATTCTATATACGATTTTTATATTTGTCATGAGGAAACGCCCTTTTAATTGTTAACACATGGTAATATTGAGTACAACAAACCCCATTACCTCGTCATTTGCATGGGCATTTGGGAAGATGTTGTATGTAGTGCGCTAGAAGCAATATAGTTCTATCCATGTTATTCAGTCTTGTTCATGTGTTAAGCTATCACACATTATGTTGGGTGCTGCCATGGACTATTCAACTATTTTTGTAATGGTGACGCAATTTTTTTTTTTTTGAAGTCTCCTATATTGTATTCTCATAATTTTGCTTGAGACGTCTAAACCACTCTAGAGACATCCGTTTTTTACTGTGACCTTAAGCCTGTTTTTTAAGGTTGCAGGGAGTCCTCCAGCATTCTTATTTCTTACACTAATTTTATCTATCTTGCCCACAATTTAAAATGCGGTTGTTTTTTGTCGTTTCTGAATATCATCCTGTCATTTGTACAGATTGCTAATGCACTTTATTACAACCCAAGTTTTACATTGGGTGTACTGCACAAGCTTGGTGTCTCGGCTGAGATCTTTAACCTTTGGTTCCAAATGATACAGCAATTAAAGCGTAACGGCAGCCGGGCAAACTTTAAAAGGTGATATATATGTTCTTTCCACTGTACTCTGCTGTTTGTTTTGCGGAGGCAATTATTTGTTATATATTGGGTATCTATGTTCCTGGGAGTTTTGATTCTGTCAAGAGTCTTCGGTAATATATCCTTTTTGCTTTTCAGGGAGCATGACAAAAAGGTTTGCTGCTTGGGGCTGACTTCGCTTTTATCTCTCCCTGCTGAGCAACTACCGGTAGAAGCTCTTGGTCGTGTTTTTAGGGTCAACCTAGAGCTACTTGTTGCTTACAAAGACCAGTTGGCAGGTTTGTATACATACTCCTCTCTCGTGCTTTTCTTGAATATGTTGAATGAAGGAATAGTTATTATAGTTATTCTTTAGCAGTGCATTGTAGTTAACTTAATTTGAATGACAGAGGCTGCTAAAGAGAATGAAGAAGATTTGGATGACATGGATGGATTCCAGTCTGACGATGAGGATGAGGAGGACGGTTCAGACAAAGAAATGGGAGTTGATGATGATGATGAAGGGGATGGTGCTGATAGCAAACATCTAAGTCGTTTGGCTGCACAGGTGATTGCTGGTGGCTCTACTCATGAGTCTTGAGCTATATTACTCAAACATGTATACTCGTCCAAGTGCCATAATCGGCTATTTTTGTGAAAAATGGTCAAGGTTTTGGTCTACAATATATTTTAGGATACGGACACAGGAGGTAATATAAAGTGTCCAAAAAACCCTTAGTTTGGATGGCCAGTTTTTGATGTTAGCAATTTACTTATCTGGATTTCAAGTTGGATTGCAGGGAAAAACAAACACTGAGAAGGGGAGGGATTTATTCTCTTGCTTTCAAGGCGAACTCCATGACCAATCTCCCTCCCCCTCCATCTCCATCCTATTATTGTATCCAAACAAAACCCTAAAGCCACATAATGAGGATTGCTTGTATTTTGTTCTTCATTTCTATACCAGGGCACAATGTATGAACTGACGATAAATATCCTGTGTTCAGGCTAAAGCTTTCAGGCCAGCTGATGAGGATGAGGATGATACCGATGATGACTACAGTGACGATGAAGACTTGCAGTCTCCAATTGATGAAGTTGACCCTTTCATACTGTTTGTTGATACAATCAAAGGTACCTTTTCAAGCCCATGTATCTTTGTATTCACGAATACTTGTCTAGGACGGCCTTGCATAAACGTTATTATAAAGCCTCAGATTAGTTGACCCCTTTTCTCTATTGTAGTCGACATGGCAACACTACCAGCCATATGGGTCTCTTTCATGGATGCTAATACGGAATATTATTGTATTATCCGTCTTACACGACACTTGAGGTTATTTTTTGTTTTCTAAACTGCCTCTGTAATATTTGTAGTTATGCAAGCTTCAGATCCACCAAGGTTTCAAAACTTGACTCAAACCCTTGAATTCCAATATCAAGCACTCGCTAATGGAGTTGCCCAGCATGCTGACCAGAGACGAGTGGAGATCGAGAAGGAGAAACTCGTGAAAGCATCTGTTGTGCCTGCTTCCTCATGATTTAATGTGCCTGGAATATGGTATAATTCAAAACAAGTGTCAAGTGTCAGAAAATGTGTCGTGATAAAGCGAGTAAATTTCACAGGGGTCTTAGCCAAAGAGTGATCCGGCTATATCTTCCCTACATTCAGCCGAAAGAGAATTAAAACACCTGGAGGTGCTCGTGCAACAATCTGGGGTCGGATTCTTGGAGTGGCATACACCATTATCATTGTCTGCGTCATTTCTTGGGTTTTTTCGGTTTTGGGGGGACATTTGTTCAATTTGTATGGTCAAAAGAGGGAAATTTGATTTTTGAGGGTGTATATTATTTATTATTTTTTTTTTTTTGAAGGGGGCGTCAACTGGGGGGGCGTTAAGATTGCGTTCACAATTTTGTCTATCTCGGGTCTGTGACCTAATCGGTCTGTTCCATTACATACATCATTATTTAGGCCTCCTATATTCTCCTCCATCTCCGGGAGGAAAGGGTTTCTTTTGTTTGAATTGGGTGCTGCAACAAATGGATTGAGAACTTGTTTCTTGGTGTAAGACAAATTTTATATTTGTGTCTTGACTCTTGAGGTTGGGATTGTGATTTTGATATTTGTTTTGGGCTCATGTATGAATACTACAGTATCATTTAATAATTTTGTCCAATAATTAGCTGTTATTTCCCTATTAATTCCCTTTTTGGAACCTTAAGACGGAACATATAATCGTACTCTGAACAATGAAGTTAGAGGGGGTCTCACTGTCTCACTGCACATGCTAACAAGTAGAGTATGGGTTCTAATATTGACCAAGACATTACAAGTTTACAAGTCTTTATTTAACTTATTTTAAACAATTGATTGAGATGTAGGAAACTTTTCTAATTGAAGATGGGATGAATGTTTATTAAATAAGTGTTAGTTTTGAGATTTCTAACTCAGTTTTGGGATGATGTAATTGTAACCCATATGATTTCAGTATTCCGAAGATCATTCCAACTTCCACATTTGTGATTAATGCCAAAATAAATGTGATATTTTACTATGTTCTAGATTTGCTACATTTTTGTCCCTCTCCATTTCCTTCAATTTCCTTTATTCCTTCACTTTTCTCCAGTGGAACATTTTATCATTATCCATCAACATTCAATTGAAAAGGAAACTATTTGAACAAGGAGATGCTACTTTCATTCCAGACTCGGTCCTACGATCCTTGACGCTCCACCATTGGGATTACGACCTATAGTACGAGAAGATATTATAGGGGTTGCTACCCCTCGTGTAATAGCTAATTAGTTTTCAGGGACAGAGTCCCAATGGTAGTGAAAAGGAAAGTAGATAATGGAATGCACAATACTTAAGATGTGCAGACAAAACTGTAGTGAATTGAGTTTAACAAGAATTAAATTATGAAGTATTTGCCATCAAAATTTTCGAAACTTAAGACTAACATCCCAACTAAAATATTGTGTATGAAGCTTATAAATATTGATCTTATCACATATCAGCTATGACAAAACGGCAACAACTTTCCTCGATTCACCTCAGGCAACCAGAACCTGCATGGAAGAGAAGGGTCAAATACTAAGGCTATATTTACGGTGTGTAAATTGTAATGAGGCATATAAGTGAAAATCTAATAATAACAAAATTACCGACACATTAATCAGTCTTCTTCCATAGGCACTTCAGGAATGTCAAATCTGTCCTCTTCGATTGGTTTATTTAGAACAGATACAGGAGAAGGTGATCGATCATTGGTCAAGGAGATACCCAATTAAATCAGAAGCAGTCCATATCAATACTACAATGTGTCCCGACATTTGACTAAAAAGAGATGATAAATTAAGCAGATATGGTTTCACACTTTAAAGGTAACTGCGTACCTCAAGTAGGCACGGGGTCAATTTGAGTAAGCTCTTGTGGGTCGTTTTAGGGTACGAGTCAATTTGGGTTTAGTACGTACAGGATGGGACATTTCCGGGGCTTGGCTAGGGTTTGTGGTTCAAATTGATCATCATGGTAATGTACCAATTGTTTTCGGGCCAGGTTATATTGGATCTAGGTAATCAAGGCTAACTAGGGTTGTTTTTTTCTAATCAGCATTGGAACGGAACAGTTCAGATCATATCAACCAAGGGATACACTTCAGACAAACATCGTAGGCTTATCAATCCTGACCACTGACCAGATTTATTAAATATATAAAGCATATGCAACCAAATATTGCGCAAGAAATCCTGACTACATATTACAGTGAAGGATATTTATCAGCATGTTGTCCTCTTTTTCACCCCGATTGCGACTACCAATAAACTCTCTTATGATTTCAGGAGTTACCTGTGCAACAAGAAGAATGATAGAATAAACTACTGTACAGCCAATCAAGTAAAATTTCAACTGCTTGTTGCAAGAAAAGAGAATGTTCTTGCCAGATAATGTCTTTGTATTTGCAGTAGTTTAAGAAGGTTCTCTTTATCTTCCTTTACCAGCTCGTGTTTGCATCTGTTAAATAAGAAAAATTTCATTAATTGCCTCAATGAAGTTATAAATAACTACATAGCAAAGTTGGGTCTTGGCACCGAGTTGTTCATGGCAATTTGTCCAGTGGAAAAATCATTTTGTTGCCATAAATTTGAAAAAAAATATGTAACAAATCATACAAGAGATAACTACAAAGATTCATAAGACACTTGAAAATTCATAATCAGAGACAGATCATAAAAACACTTCACATTTGGAAAAAGGAATGATTTGACCAGGTTTGAACCCTATGTAACCAAATCAGACAATTTAACTAGAAAGATTCATGATACACTTGGAAATTGATTAGAGATTATAGTGACTATAAAAACATATCAGGGAACTTTCATGATTTTAACACTATGGCAATTGGCAAGTCATACATCACACTGTCATATCTTTGATCTTGCACAGCAGATAATTATTACATAATGGAAGTTAATCAGTTCAATCAGGCATCATGAGGCCATAACTACTGGAATATGAGAATGGACTCTGATACCAAAACTTTGTTCCAACTCGTAAAATGGAAGAAAGATGTCTCGTGTTCAGATATATGAAATGAAGTTTCGGTTTTTTGAAGAACCCCACTTCAAACATAGAAAAAGGGAAGGAAAAGCTAAGAAATTCACTAATTGCGTAGAAAACCAAAGCAAAGAGTCAAAATCAGCCAAAGGAAGAGAAAAAAACAATGATGTGCTACAATAGCATAATCATTGACAGAGCACAGCAAAGCAGTGGATGAAAGAGAACAAGTTAACACTAACTTTATAGCAAAAGCAAGTAGAGTCTGATGCCAAATTACAGGCATTGTCCTTGGATCTTCTAGGAATCTCAAGAAATGAGCAGCAAGAGCATCAATTACACGGTAAGGCAAACCATACTTCTTCTCAATTATAACCTTGATGATGTAGCTGTCCATTGAGAATCCAGACCAAAATATGTTAGTATCAGTTAAAAATTAATCTCCCTGGACCATATCGACCATGTCAGTCATAAAATTCTGAATTAACAGCACCGCGTTAGGAATGATGGCATGGACGCATGGTCGCTAATCTATATCTAATACTGTAACATTTAAGTGATATTATTTATTATTTATCAACTGGAAGTAACTAGTAATAAACAAATGGCAGACTATTGTATCTAAATCTTAACCACTTTCAGACAGCTTCCAACTATGCATTAGACATGGGAAAGACAATTTAATGGAGAACTAAAACGCAACAGGAGATGAAATTATGGAAAGTGATTTGTATGATACTTTACACGAAAAGCACATTAACCAACTGCGAGAAACACCCCCAAGGCCCAATCCAAAAGAACAATCATAATTACAATGTCATGAGAAAAACAAGATAAGTTTACACTTACGTTAATTTGGTTGTAAATTGAGATCGTGAAGTCACATAAATTTCGTGTAACATATGGCTAGAGAATACTCCATCCATTCAATTGTTTTCTTCCCACTTCAATAAAATACTCCTTCAGAGATATTAAAGACGTGGGAAGAGGGATTAATAGATTATTGGTTTATAATTCAAACTTCACACATTTCACACAAGATCACTAAGAAATATATCATAATGAGAAATCTCAATTGCGGCGAGTGAAAAGCTTTTCTACATTCTATAGCTAAGGGGTATTTCCATGTTATGTGCAAATAATAAGTTATATAATAAATCTTATACGGCTTAATACACTTGTGTTTTGAGTGCCATATATAAATCTTCTACTGTGCATTAGACTTACGTTCTAAGTGAATCAGAATAAGAACAAACCATCTGCTAAATACAGGAGTCACACCTCCGATAAATTTACCCAGAAACCTGATGAAGAATAGCAAATCTATAGATAAAGACAATCAAAGCACTGAGCAACAGCACAAACACAGTAGGATAGTGGCCTAGTGGGATGCACACACGATTCATGTTTGTAGATAGAACACACAGTTTTTTTCCCTGGGGTAATATTTCCCTAGCATGTTGGTAGCACAGAGAAAGAAAGATGTTGCTCAGTCATTACCTGGTAGTCCCACAGTAATCCATTTCAGCTAGCTTCAACAAAGCAACACTGCATAGCCATCAAAGACAAGTTGAGAAATCAAACAAATAATGACATTTTAGTTTTCAAAGTTGGGCATAAATTAAAGGAAAATTGAAACAGATACGTTCAATCTACGATGCATGCTCAAGAGTATGGAAAAGTTACAAGATGCAGAACCACATGATTTGAAGGTTATAGGAAATGAAAAGGGATGCCAACGATAAAAGATGTACCTTGCATGATTTTGAGGAATGGACATTTTATGGAGGATACTACCAATAATAACAGCTTCCCTGAGATTACAGTTACCGGACTGCAAAGAAAAAAAAAACAGTTGACACCAACAAACAAATCCAGCTGAGGTCAAGACATGCCAAGCAAACTCTAAAATCCATTACTTTTTCATGGTCTTCGAGATGGTACTTTGACCATGTTTTATTACACTTGTGTATTATTATTTCTTGTTAAAAAAATAATTTTGTAAAAGATTTTTCAATAAGAAATGTAATTATGTAAAATTATGGTACAAAATTTTATAATTTTTAGTGTACCCGTGGTACTCTAACCCTCAAAATGTAAATGGGAAAATCATAGTGGAGCGGAGGACGTATCAAAGATGTGTGGAAAGCTGGAAATCAATAGACAAAACTCACTACAATCAACCCTAGGATTATCAGGACAGCTATACCTTAAAAAGAGGCAGCAAGATCCCCTTGTTGAAAGCAGCAGGCTTGTACAGAGACTTTTTCAAAGCCTGATATAGCTCAAAATGCAATCTCTTGTGCTTCCTAATGTCTTCCCTCACTCGAGGAAGGAGTACAAGCATGTAAAACCTTTCGGCCTTCCTCCTGTTCATGTTAGAAGCAAAAATTCTTGTGGCCTGGAACACCGCACCAGGTGACCATTTCTCGGGTTCAGTCAAATAAAGGACTTCCTCCCAACACTCCATTGCAGGAATGTGTTTAAATGATTTGGGAAGTTTACCCGAAGTATATACGCTCAAAACCTTCCCTATCCTGAACATTTAAGCAGCAGAATACCATAAATATCTTGTAATGAGAAGCCAAAAGAAACACCAAAGCATTAAATATAGATACATTGGCAAAACACGTACGCTTTGTAATGTTGTATAAGCTTGTCATCCAATTTAGGTGTTGGCCTCATTTCTAGATCAAAAGAAACAACATAGACTTAGCCAACGAACACAATTGTGTATGATATAATAAACACAAAGAAAGCCTGTGTCGAAATACCAGTTAGAGTAGCATCTTGAGCTTTAATTCGAGCAGCAATTACATCCCCAAGAGTTTTTTGAGGACCAGCATCCTTGGACAAAAAAGCGTCTAGCAATCTCTCATCCTCTTCATTAACCTAATAGCATTAATTCCAAGACAACCATCATCAGAACTGTAGTCAAACATAAAAACTCAAATAACACTTATGTACGCCTACAACACCCATATTCCACGTTATTCACATCATTCAGAGATTAACTTCAATAAACCATGTTGTATGAATACAATGGCCCTATTCCAGGTTATCCACCTCAATTGAGGTTAGTGTTAGTAAATATGTTTTTCAAGTATACAACGGGGTCCTATTCCGTGTTACTTACAATGATAGCATCGCTAATACAGCAGTCTTATCTCATGTTATCCGCCCCATTCAATGATAGTGTCACTAACCACATTGTATGCATACAAACCCTCCTATTCCATGTTGTCCACACCGTTAGTAACCACATTATATGTATACAACACCCCAGCAATATTGCTCATAAGTCATAACCATATTATAAGCAAACAACGATATTCCACAAGACTAACCAATAAAACACGAGTAAAAACGAACAGAAAGCAGATTAATTCAAACAAACCACCTTAAAATCTTCATCAAAGCGACTTTGAGGATCGGCCAATCCAACATAATCATCAACATCATTCTCCTTATCCTCCAAAATTGCCGGCACCTCCTCTTCAAGAGAATTAAACGCGGCAGCTGTAGGATTCCTCTCTAGATTCTCCTCGTCTTCAATCTCTCTCTGTTGCTTAAACGCTTCTCTCAAAATCTTATCACTCATACTCTGCGAAATCGCCTGGGCAAAAAAGTACCGAAAATCAAACACATCAAACTAATTCCAACTCGATAATCGTAAAACCAGTAAAAACAATCAAAAGAGGTGAAAATCAAACTTAATTCGATTTCAATTACCGCAAAACAGTACAACAAAAAAAAAAAAATCGTCGAAAAGCAAACATATCGAACTTAATTCTAATTCGATAACAATGAAAGAAGTAAAAACAAACAAAAGAGGTGAAATTGAGGAAAACCACTTCATGTTGTTGATGAAGTTTGGGAGTTTTGGAGCGTGATTTGGAGGTGGCGGCGGGTTGTTCGTCAGTGAGGAAAGGATTAGGGTTAACTTTCCTTTGCTTTTCGCTTTCTCTTCCTCTTTTCTTTCCCATGGCGGCTACGGAGGTTGTTGCGGTGGTGGTGGTGGTGGTGGTTGCGGCGGCGGAGCTAGGGTTTAGTGATGAATATGAGGAAATGGAGGAGAGAGAATGTATACTGGGGTTTTTCGGGGTTTATCTTTTCTATCTTTTTTCATTTAGAGGTTTATACAGTATTTTTTCGTATTTTGGTGTGAATCGGGTGTCCACCGTCGACAACAATGTATAATCCCCTCGCCGTTGGTGCTCTCACGAAGAGGTAAACGGCTGGTCAAAGAATTTGCTCCATTCCCATGGGCAATGATCGATCCCCTGACCTCATGGTTAAGGGATGAAGTGAGCAACCACTACACCAAACTCATTTGGTTACGGTTTTAATGTGCGTAGGGTGTGGACTGTAGACGATGGAGGCTGCGCTCCATGTGTCCTATCCCTAGGACTGAGCAAAATTATACGCGGTTTTATTATATATATATCTGATACACTATAAAAATTTAATTATACCATTTTTCGGATATCCGATACGAATTTTCGGATATCCGATACGGTCCGTATCGGATAAGGATCGGTAAAATATAAAACCGGATATACAGGATCCGATACGGTTGCTTTTTTTCTAGAACAAAATATTAAAATATATACATAAATCACAAATATCCAATATACTGATGATTAAACCTTATTAGTATTAAATTTTATAAGTTATTTACTTTTAAAACTTTCTAAAACACTTTTAAATTACTATAAAACCAACAATCACACATAGAAAAGAAAAAAAAAATTACATAAGTGAGGTTGAAAACCGGATATACGGTTTTCAGATGTATGGAAAACTGTATCGGATAAGGATACTAAAAAAAGAGATTTAAAAAACCGGATATCTGATACAGTTTTGGAAACCGTATCGGATATCGGATATCCGGTTTTGCTCACCCCTAACTATCCCTAGGATTGTTAATGAAACGAGACAGCTCGCAAGCAACTTGAGATTGGCTCGATAAAAGTTCGGTCAAAGCTCGACTCGTGGGAGTTTAGCTCGGGCTCGGGCTTGGCTCGAAAGGTTAACGAGTCAAGGCGAGCAAACGCTGGCTCGGCTCAAAACAAAGGAAAAAAATTATAAAATACTCCTATCAAGTTTGAACCCTTCTCCAATCTTTATAGTAATGGTCTCATGGGTTATCCGACATTTTTAAAGAAAATGACTCCGAAAACATGGTTTTAGTAAATGATTATTGTATGGTAATCTATATAATAATATAACTAGTTTAATTTCCCGTTAAAATCACGGGACTTTTTTAACTCTTCATTTATAAATGTTCGTTCATTTAAATGTAGCTTGATAGTATGTAGCTTGATATTCACATCGTTATTTAATAATTATTTTTGTCTTGTTATTGTAACTTATTATTTTGTTATTCTCATTCTCATTTTACTTTTGTCATCGAATGATCATATCATTTTTGCCCGACGTAAAAATGATATTTTTATTAGTCCAATTTTATTAAAATGATGATATTAATCATGAAAATAATAAGTAGTATTAACTGTAGTTTATATACCTCTTTTTTTTTTTTTTAGTTTGCAAATAATAGTGATATCTAAGATTTAAAATATCTATCACCAATTTTCTGTAAACTGTTGTAATGTTTAAATAAATAGAAACAATTTAAAGGAGGTGGGTATAATAGATAAAACATCCTTCTCGCACCAGAAATTCAACGTTAAAATATATGCTCCTCAATAGTATTCAAAGTACAAGAAAAATATAGATTTACACTTTTAACCAACGTCATTAAATATATAGAGAATACTATATTTACATTAAACTTGCCTTAGTCATATTTGTAATTTGTTGTTAATAATATATATCAATCTTAATAAATTCACTACATATTAACAATTATGAATTACACATTAAAAATGAGGAATATATTAAAAACATCCGTAAAACATTATAGCACTATTAAAAATGTGAGATTAAAAAACTAAGGTTACAATTTAGTAAAGCTAGGATTTCCTTCACCAAAATTTGACCTCCATTCGACGATGGTTCTATTATCGACGATCTCAAGTGTCTTTATAAAATTCAAAAATGACTAA
>JAOWBH010000006.1:832325-846375 GCA_028566215.1 Silene coronaria
ATGATACTACTCGCATGTTTATGTATAAAGTTTTATATTTTACGTATTTCCGCTGCGTATTCGAATGCTTCTTTGTATGCATTTTGCGAGGGTATCACAAATAGTCCTTGAACCTTGGGTGAAGTAGGATTCGTATTGGAAAACATCAAGTTGGGATTAAAAATGGAGGACATTCAATAATTGGATTGTTAAGGACAATTTTCCAAAACAGAAGTTCGACTACTGCAGGATGCAGAAAGTTCAGCAAACAGTTGCATGTAGCATACTGCCATAAACGTCATTAACAGTTGCTAGCTTAATGCTCCAATAATCAAGGACATAAGACAATCATTGCAATTTGTGATTACCTATCTACCTCATTCTTATGTACACTAATAAACATCTACACTTGGTTTACGGTATACATTCTCTCAGTTCCAGACCACTTCAAACATGCAAATGGTGTAACCAGACAGCCTTTGGTTTAATCCAAAATCGAATCATTACCATCATCAATTTATCAATGTCATATCAGTATCTGGCGTTGCTATTGTTCCTTTGGTAATATGCAGGCCTCCACTATCATCACGGCTTTGTGTAGCCTGGCTCCTAACAAATTCTTCAATCTTCGCCTTCAACTCAACATCAGGAATTAACATGTCTGGACTAAGTGGGGAACGATTGAACGGATCAGTCTACAATAGCAAAACACTCGTATAAGATCCATGTTCAATCACGTCATTTACATCGTGTCCTGGGCTCCTTGGATGCTGAAGCTTAATTTTTTTTAAAAACCATGATTTTCATATTATATTTTCAATTACGGAGTATTATTTTCATTTGACTTTGGTAGTGCAACAATGTTGGCTTTGACCAAAATTATCTCCAAATATACAATAGTTAAATTATTTGAAAAATAGTAGTTTTGATAAATCAAACATTACAAAGTTTACATTATATTAGGAGAAACTAATGGTTAAAGTGACATTAATTACCACCAAAGTCAAACGGGGAAAATAATTGCGGATAAAGGCAGTAATAGCTTTACGGGTTTGCCACTGTAAGGAAATGAAGGTAAGTGCAGAACAATATAAATTCAAAGGTAACGAATTATTACGCTATCACTCAGCAGATGCCTCAGGATGACTGAGCGATCGATAGTTACTCTGGATGAAGGCAATATAACCGGGTCTTTCATGAGTGTGTACTGCATTTAAAATTAGTTATCAGTAAAAAAAACTCACTCTCAAATTTGTATCCAATGCAAGATTCAATCTCTCAAAATGATTAAACACCTGAATAGGATCCAAAAATTCATCAGGTATCTCTCCAAGGGCGTTCTCTACGTCCATGGCTTCAGCAGCAGCAACTTTAGCTTTTGTGCCAAGCTCAACAAACTCCTGTATTATCCTCCCATCTTCACCTATTCTTCTCAGAACATCAGCTCCAGCGCTAAACAACTGACAAATCAAGAAGAGCTAATTTCAGCAATTCAGAAAAATAAGATGACACATGACTACTACAAGAAGAATAAAGCCTTAGCCCAGAACATTAGGGGGTCAATCCTGAACCCACATAAGGATTGGCTATAAGGAACACCACTAGTAGTCTAGTAGGAGGTAATTTAAACGTCTGCATTAAAATGACAGTCAACGAAAAGGTACCTGCTCATTGTATGACCGGCCATCCTTGGAAATTGCAGCAGGGAAAACATTCTCCACATCTCCTCTACCCAGATGAACATAAATGTTCACAATCTAGAAACACATCAATCACCAAAGACAAACATATTAATGTTGTTTATTCAGCAACAATTTACTACAGTTTTCATTGTTCAGATTCGGGTCAGCCTATACTCCAGAACAAAATCAATCAGACTGGAAGAGAGCTTGCATGAACCGAATCAAACAGCAATCCCAACAACAGAGGTACACTAAGTACAATGCCAGTGTGCATCAACAAGTAGAAGTAGCTATATAAAGAGCATTCCTCACTAGGCGCCAAACACACAAATTTTCTAACTCAATCAGATGTCATTCGGCCAATTTGAGTCTTTTTGACAAAATTCACACGCTAGATAAGAAGCATAAACACAAATTATTACAAATATAAGAAGCATAAACACAAATATCTCTAGTCTCTATTCTTTCTAATCAGAATCACTAGACAAGTACAATGTACATAATGTCAGGCTCCAGTGGAGCAAAAGCCGTGTTGTTCTTGGCTTTAGAATCTGTTGAAGGAAAACAAAATGGTTCAAGAAGCTATCTCTGCTTCTTATTTTGTCAAGTAGAAGTCAATCAATACTCAGGACGCACTTTTCATTATGGTTATGAAGAAACAACCTCTTTGACTTGCACCAACATAGAAGGTTATGTTGCATACATCTAAGTAATCGACCCTTTACCTCATCATAGGCGGGAGACATTGAGGTATTAAAGGTAATGTTGATGTTCACAAATATTATACTGTATCCATTCCATTTATATGGTTCTCTTGTGACTTTGTTGGTTTTCTTTGGCCATCAATCTCTCCAGATACATGTATACGTGCAGTGTCAAATTTATCATGTTCAAGTTATCAAAACAACTATATATTAATAATCTTTTTAAACAAGTTGTAATTATTGTATATTGTGAGCAAATAATGGTCAAAGTTAACCACCAAAATCAAAGGGAGAGAATATAAAAGGAAGAGGAGTAAATGTCAAGGACAAAAATACTTAATACTCTGTCACAGATATTATTTGGAAACTGATGGCTCAAATCAGTATTGTCACCAAGACAAACTCCTCGAGCTCTATCAAATTGCCGTAGTTGATTATCACATATATTATCAAGTAAGACTTAACCAATTACCCATACAAGATTAACTACTTATCAGGGTTATAAGACAAGCATCAACAAAACCAAATGACCACTTTGCATTTCAAAAAGCCATGTAATCGCCATCCATTATATTTGCATTTATGGTACATTCTATTTTTACATTAAAATAGTTCAAGTGACAACCGCACATATTTCAAATGCCCATTAAATCAGGCAGGATGATGTTGTGCATGTATAAGGAGGAAAAGGAAAAGAAAATAAGTAAACTGTAAACGTGCATTATTAAGATATAGAGTATGATAAAAGATAAGAAAATAAAACGATTTTTCTATCCTATGCCCTGATAAGTCCTTTTTATTAGGAAGCAAAAATACAATCAAATCTACTCCAACGTAATGAGGATTTCTCTGATACCACACCACCCCTCATTATTTTTATATTTTAACCCTCATTATTTTAACTACTCATCCGTCAACATGGCCACCTCCGTGTCGCTATACCACCACCGTGCACCCTTTTTCGACCATAGGTGACCCCCTGGCAGCACCTGAAAAGCAAATTGTATGCCCTATTCCAGACAATACTCTCGGGGGCTCCGTTGCTAAAAGTGTTAAGCACATGATGAAAATTGTATTGACCCAAGAACGTAGGTTTTGCTTATTAGATTTTAGAGATGCTTGGAGGGAAGCAAGGGTGAGCAGAACAATAAAAGAATCAGCTTCCCTAACCAAAATCACATGCCTCGGTTGGTCAATGACGAAAAATTGACTTTTTTGACGAAAAGTGGGTTTCAGATAGTGTTGGACAAAAGTAGTTGAATATTAGGTAGTGTCCGACAAAAAATAAAATAAAACATTAGGTAATTGTTCAAATGTTAGGTAGTATTTGACAAAAGAAAACTCAAATAATAACTAAAAACACCCATTCAGTTCAGAACTTCAGATTACAAAATAACCCTCTCAGAGAAAGAAAACCACTCACCTGTTTAAGTAAATGTTTTGGTCGAAACTCATATTTCTCAGGATCCTTCAAGCTAAGTGATTTCCTTTGTGGCCCCACCAGTTGTAGCAAAAAATAATTAAGCATGCTAGCAACTCTTTCAACCTGGATAATAAAATCGTTGCTTCAGCTAAAAAAGGTAACCGAAGTCATCTTTAATAATGCAGTTTTAGAACGTTACAGAGACACGTAAATGAAGAGAATAGGGGTCAAACAAAAAGTACCATTTCGGGAAGAAGGAAAGGTGATGTAATCTGCTCAGAAGTAAATGCCATCAAACTAACATCTTCATTAGCCAATTTCATGTCAATTCTAATTATCTGAAGCAATAAACATCCTTGTCAGGTCAGCTAAAATTACAATACATCCAAACTTTAAATAATATAAAAGGTATTGCAGAAAGAAATATATGATCACTGTAATGCAAATTAAACTAACATTTTCTTGTGAATGAAAGAGACGAGTTCTCTCCTGCCTCTCCTGAGCAGGTCGCTGTTCCCATTCAGCAGTATTAGACATCTCAGCTTCCAGGGCTTTTAGCTCAAGGATCTTATTAAGACTTTCATCAAGAAGGAATATGCTATCATTAATCAGGAAATTCAAGAAATTAAGATAGACACCCTTTTCTTCATCTTTTGCAATCTGAATGAAATGGAAATCAAAGTGATTAACAGACAAGGTATCTGAAGGATAACAAAATCTACATATTCACAAACTGTGTACCTGTCTCCAAACAGTACGGTGACTGGGAACCTGCCAGAGGTATTCAAGCAGCTCTGCAATATTATGGCGGATGTTGAATTTATCATAGAACTGCACGCGACAACAAAAAGATAGGATTGATCCAGGCTACACATAATTGATGAATTGAAGACAACAACGGAACATAAGAACAATAGAATAAATGGTACGGGTGAGTAAGCAGTTACCTGTGTGTGAGAACCGGTGAATTCAATGTCAACATATAGCTTTAGAAGATTCCTGACAAGAAATTTGAGAGATAACTGATGACCTTCAAATAAACTAGCTGTTGCAGAAGATCCACTGCCAAGTGAAAAAGAAAATTGATCGCATTAACAGATTAATCAGTTGTAACCGAAAGTATACTAGCTTCTTAAACTCGAGCATGTAAGACCTCTAACTCTTCATACTGTCTCACACACCCCCGTGTCCGACGTCCTACACTCGGCCTAGGTAGCACGGAAACGGAAACGGAAGGACACGGACACAAAAACGAACACGTGAGAAGACATTCTGAGTCTCAGAGAAATGTAAGACACGGGACACGTTTTTTAAATTTATTAAAAAATATACCCCCTCCTGGTTTACATGTTCCTTTTCTTTTGGGCACAAGGATTAAAAAGGTGAATTTAGACCACACAAAATACACTACCCACATGAAGTTGAATTTGGACCACACAAAAGCTTTCACATAAGGAAATAGGGAAGTACTTCCCACTAAGCCCCAAATAGGTAATAGGGAGTATATTTTAATATTTTATAGTTATAAAAGTATAACTTTATTTTATAAAAGTTATTAAATTTAAAATAAAAATAAAAATTATGTAGTGTATGCTGGTAATTATAATTAATTAAAACATAAAGATTAGATTAAAAATAACTCATATTCCAACAACATCAACATCAGAGCCTTATGATTTGGGGTCTGCTGACATGACTCATCCTTTAGAACCGTCCATGGGTGCTAGCACACCTTAAAATGCGAAAATATAGAGAAAAAGTGGAAAACAAATAGGGAGTGAAACATAATACAAAAGACAAGGTAAACTTAGTTTTAAAATCAAAGCACGGATTTCTTTCATAAAAACTTAGAATTAAAATCGAGAATAGATTAAAACGATTTTTGAAAATCGAAGTGAAACCTAATGGTCCAGAATACCTTAAAAGTATACCAAGTATTATTATAGAGAAAGTTATGTATACAGAAAATAAGTTATGTATGCAAAACATAAGCATGATTTTATCATGAAATGTCTTTAAATTACATCATATGGTCTCTATATTACGCTGAGTTGAAGTGTCTCGAATGTCTGAGGAGTGTCCAAACTTTAGAAATATTAATAAAAAATTGGACCAGTTTATTAAGTGTCCGACACGTATTTCAGAGTGTCGTACGGGTGTCAGTGTCAAAGACACGCTAGATGATATTAGTGTTCATGCTACCTAGCACTCGGACATAGGTGTGACACATCAACACTTAATTTTAAGCTTCATAAAGTAGTTAAGTCCGATACTTGGACACGCAACCGTGTAAGATCCTTCCATCCAAGTATATGTAAAATAAGGGAAGACCATACAGAGAACAAGGACCATAACAAGTTAAACTTACCTTCTGCGTGGCATCCAACAGTTCAGCACCTCTACCATTTTTGCTCTTAAATAAGGATTTCTAATGTACTCAGGGCTGGCCATAAACATAATTATGAAGTTCAAGAAATCGTCCTAGAAACAAGGCAACAGAAAAGACAGCAGATCAGAAAAAGAAGAAAATATAAGGCTCATACAGGAAATCTACAATCATATTCTTACCAGCATGACACCATCCAGAGCTTTTGGGATCCTAGATGCAAATATTAGCAAATCCATTGCATCTTCCACAAAATGTTCCGGCATACAAGCAAACTCCATGGGGCATTTTGCTGGCAAAGGTAGTTTAAAACCACCAACCAGGCCAGCCAACCAGATCAACATCAATCGGTAAAAAGACAAGGCATTTTGAATAAATCCTCCATCCTAAAGATAAATGAGTTTGATAAGCATCTAAGACAAGAAAAAGATAGTATAAATAGGACGGATATTGTTAGATGTTAGAATATAATTCACTTCCCAACACTTCCAACCATGGAACAGCTGCTATGTGACCTATGTCTGTGTAGTTTTACTAGAGAAAACAAGTTCTTACTGGAGACCAACACGTACCTGGACTCACTAAGAAAGTGATCCAAAATCCAAATTATCCTGACTCAACCCGAATTTAGCTGGACCAAACTGCCCATTATCCCTAAATGACTCGACAGTAGTACACCCGAAACATACCCAAACCCAAAAATGATATGACCCAACCCAAAAACAACAAACTCAAAAAGACGCGCTGCGTATAATTGAACTACATGTTGATGAGAGAGAAAAGAGGGATGGCCAGCCAGCATCTAGGTGAGCAACAGAAACGAATGGTACAGAAGTATAGTAGACAAAAATCTAACAATCAATGAGTAGTAGCAGTACTAGTAGCGGTAGTAGTACTAATAATAATGAACTGTGGTGTACATTAGAGGTGGGATGAGGGTATTTGTGTTTAACAATGTTGAGAACCCATTACATTACTAGGATTATACTAAAATAAATAAAAATGAAAAGGAGAAATGTAATTCAATTGTTTTTCTGGATGAACGGTATTCCTGTAGTAGTTGTCTTGTTGCATCATTAATAATGTTACTTTTATTTTGATTAATTATTTTTTCACCTAATGTTCTTAGTTTCTTACTTCCTCCCCTTACAATTTTTCTTTCCAAAAAGCAAGGCCACACTCAGTAGTTTCTCAACCACCTAAGGTCTAGAGTTATGGTAGGCATTTGAGAATTTAGCCAAGCCAAACCCTAAACTAGCAGGATTCTCACAGGTAACTTTAACTAAAAAAAAAAAAATAACAATAATGGTAAATGGACTATGTATCATTTTATAAAGGGAACATTCCTTACTCTAAGTATTTGTGCTTCATAACACAGTTTTTCTTGTGAAAATGACTCAATTTCTTTTTCGAGGCGAGCTATATCCATCTCCAATTGACGCGAAGGACCTTGTTCTAGTAAGGCCTTAAAAGTAGCAAGGTTATCTTCACATCTTGATATATCCTGTGAGAAAAAAAAAAAAGGGATATCAGGAAAAGCTACACTATGTTTTGATCAATAACAGACATTTGTGAGTAGTGACACATAAAACTAAATGTAAAAACAACAAAACATATTTGATATCCACCTCCCCTTTGCCAACCATCTCTCACCTGAACTAGATGCTTGAAATCAGACAATGCTTTTAATAAGCCTAAATTTAGAACCCTTGCTGTCATAAAGAAGCATTCACAGATGAAAGGGTATTTAATTCTTTCATCAATATATGCAGATGATGTGGAATTTTGAACAGGTGGGCCGCCTTGGCTATTGCTAGAACTGGATGCTTGAGGAGATAAAGACAAGCCCTTATGGCCAAAATTATTTTCCATGATATAAGCTGTTCTTCTGACATTAAGATCAGAGACGTAAGTAGAAACTTCTTCGGAGGTTGCATGCAGTGCAGTCAATTCCCTGAGAATGGTTCGTCCAAAGTGGTGATTAAATAAACCGAAAATATAAGAATATAAATACCAAATACACAGAATTTATGACATAAAAACATAATCCCTCCATTTTCTATTGTCTTCCATTTGTCTTTGCGCAGTCTCCAAGATGGGACTCTGGCTGTATTTTTATACATGTTTATGCACCTTTTTGTCAAATATAATATTTTGCGAAAGATGTTTCGATAATAAATGTAAATATTTTGTTTTAATGTATTAACTTTTTTGTTTTCTAACATAATTGCTGTCAAAATTCGGAAGCATTGACCCTAAAAAAGCAGATGGGAAGAAAATAGAAAAATAGAGGGAACATAAATTTGGAGAATATGTCTCGCACCTTAAAGCCAAGCGATTGCTGTAAAATACATATGTAGGATCAATTTTATCGATTTTAGAGAGATTTGCATCTAAAAATGGCTCACAAAGCCTTAGCATAACAGAACTGAGATTAACAAACATGCCTGAGCTTGCACAGGTTAATGGATCAACCTGCAGAATAGATTTGTAGACCAGAATTTTAGAAAAGCAAGCAAAAGATATAAGCAAGAATTGAGCAGCTTTATCAAGCCTCTATTATGCTGGAGCGATTTCACCCCAAACAAAATTGTCACTAGGCCTAGCCATTGTTTATTAAGAAAAAGAAAAAAAAAATGTGTTTACCTGCAAAGCAGCCCTTGAGGCATTGCTGTTAATCACTGCTCCCAAGAACTCTAAAACTTTCTCACGGGTGTCTGTTTTTTTCAGGAGATGGTAGATAACCTCATGGAGACCATCATATAAATTATTCATAACAGTCTTTATAGTAATGAATGACGACATCAGATCAGCTGGACGACGAGTTGATGCTTCAGAGAAGCATTGCTGACTGTTAGTAAGAAACTATATTCATCAATATTTCGGTATAACCCTTCAGCGTAAGAGCAACCAAACATAAATATGAAAATCCATTTGCAGTTTCAGCAAAAATTATTCTTATTAAATAATAATAACCTAAACATTCTACCTCTCTTTAGCATCTTATTCAGTGTTTATTTTTAAGCCAGACAGTACTATTCCATTCCTTCACTATCACTCCATCTCCTATCTCTGTCTTCTCCATACCTCAGTGTCAAGTGTCAACCCCACCATATTGTGTTACCAATACAACCCAACTAGGGTGAAAGAATTTTATCAACATATCACCAACAGGATTTTATAATATATTACACTCGCTTCAACCTGAATTCGCAATAGAACCTTTTCTATCATTTTTATTTCTCAAAGAACCAATATGCTGGGAGACTAAGTAAGAAAAAGAAAGGAGAAGGAAAACAAAAAAAAAAAAAAAAGGAACCATGTCCATTTGAATCAGGTAAAATATATTTTGCTTACCGTAATCACCGCTGCTTGGATAGCAGCACTAAGTTTTGGAAAACAAAATAATTTGTCAGACAAAATCAAGGGAGTCAAAGGATGGCGGGGAGGTGAGGCAGAAGCCAGAGGCTAAAGGTGGTTGACACACGAGATGTTGGCAAAGAGATAGATTGAGAGAATGGGAATGGGATAAGTCAGAGAGAGTCTATTTTTGAGCCTCGAATCTATTAATTCAGGTTCAGAATGTGGAACTTATATATTACAATACTCAAACTCTACAGATAACCATAATAAGAGTTGAGACTATTAAAAAAGAAATGAACTTTCCTAGTTTTGAACTAATACGGCAATCTATCAACTCCAGTTGGACCATTCTCTTAAGCCCTTTAGTTTTAAGTATGTAGCCATATAGCCAGGGCTATCAATAACAACAACAGAAGCAGCAACTACATGTGTTAAAAACAAAGATAGGCTGTTTTCTGGCAACGAACATTCTAGATTAATATATAATAATATCTGACTACGAAAAAGGCCACATTACTCAGTTTATATCAAACCTCAACAACTGATTTGACCCTTAATAGTACTGAACTAAGAGACTGCAAATGAAGTTTGACTGCACCAAATAGAAACAGCATAAAATAAAAAAGGAAGAAACTTTACCCGACATCAGGCTGACTTTTGAAAAGGGAAGTATCAGGCAATGCACTAATATGAAAAAAAGGCCCCAAAATGCTAGCAACCTCCATAGCACGACCATTTAAGAAGGAACCAGGAGGCATCCACCAGCTATGATTAACCAAAGATTTGGCCCCGGCCGGAATCCTAACCAAATAAATCAAAGCCCTCAAGGGCTGCTGAAAATTACCCAAAGCCGACTCCCTAACAACCTTCTCCCTTAAATTATCATACAAATTCTTAAAAATGGGTTCTAAACTATCGAAATCAGCATCCATAAACAAGCCATCCAAAAACCCAGGTGCACATTTGACATCACCAACACTAGTGCCACTACCACCACCAAAGGCGTCAATGGAGGCGCCCCCGACTTGGGAGTAAACAATGGGTAGCAAAGGGGATAACTTCCTGGACGAAGCAGCATTAGTATTAGTATTATTAAAAGAGGGAAACATGTCAGGGTTACCGAGGTGAATCCTGCAATAAGAAACAGCGAGTTTCTTAGATTGATAAACAACATTTTCCATCTCGGAGCGCAAATGGTTGTCCTTGATGTTGATAATCTTTTTACCCTCATCAAAAGCGCGGCTGTAACAACCAACAAGGTAATCAAAAGGGGGTTGGGCACCCGGAAACGGGTTAGAAAGACGATCGATTAAAACCCTCTCCATTAAATCTCTAGAAAGGAGGAGTTGTTTGCCCTCAGAGAGGATCTCAGCAGCGGTGAGTTCAAGGTAAATGACGCGAGGATCGGTGGGGGTGTCGGATAATGAAACAAGGAAGATTTTACGGAGGATAATGTCTTCTACTTCTGCTGGGCTTCTCTGGGGTTTCGGAGTCGCCATGGTTGATTCTTGTTGGTTGATCAGTGAGAGAGAAAGAGAGAGAGAGAAATGAATGAATGAATGAATTGTTTGACTCACTTGAATTATCTCAGGGGTTTCGAATAATCCATTTTTCAAAAAAACCGATTAACGCTTTCAATCTACAATTAGTCTATCCGTCACAAGTAGGGCTGTTCATAATTACACCCATAGGTCCGGTCTCCGGGTTTCTGAAAAAAGCCAACCGGTCCAAACCGGTCTAAAATCGGGGGTCACCCGGCAAAAACCGGTTTAGACCGGTAATACAATTGTGCGTGAAGTCTGACACTAGAATGAAGACAGGAGATCTCAAAAAATTCAATATGGCATATAAAACGTTTAAAACTTAGATTTTTGGAAAGTTTGAATAATGAATTAATTTTGGTCATACTTGGCTCTTTAACTACTCCCTAGTTTTTAGGATTCCATTCTAATTAGGTATGTAAATATTTATTTACCTGTTTTGAACAATTAATTTTCTCCTTTAATCTCTTTATTTACGTTTCTTGTTTTATCTTTTTCATCTCCAAAAACTGGTTACTGGTATACCCATATACTCCATATGTTTTACAAAAGTTCCATCAAAAATTCATATGACACTCTATTGCATCTCTTCCAACTCCTTAATCATAGTTTATAAAATATGAACGACTTTAATTTGTTTTGGATCTTTTATGGTGGATTAAAATAGTAACTGGTAGTGTTACTTAAGCAAACTACCAATTGCGCAACACAGCAGAGACATTGAAAGTTAGTATAGCAATTGCCAAACTGTCAGTGTTTATTCAATGGCTGATCTATGAGATCCGGTTCGGTTTTTGGACCAGACCTAAGGGTCGGTCCGGGTTCGGTCACACACTACAAGTCCGGTCGCCGGCTTTGATTTTAGGTAGTAACCGGTCTCCGGTCTGAACCGGTCCGGTCCGGGTTTGGACCTTTGAACAGCCCTAGTCACAAGCAAATGACGGGTTGCGGATAGTATCATTTAATTAGAAAATGGGAGAAAAGAGACCGGATGGCAAGAGGTGGCAGTTTTGAGTATACTGCATGAGAAGAGTGTGATTTGGCTATAGAGAAAGAGGAAGTGACACATTGGGAATTAAATAGCAATATATTACTTTCCTAATGCACAATATTTACCACACAATTAGCCTAATCTAATCTCTCTTATTTTTCGTCTGTCTCTCATTTTCTCTCTTTTTAACATCTCATTCTCTCTCTAACTTTATACAAATTAACAAGAAACTCATACATTAAGATAAAAATTTGTGACATGGTCAAGAAAACACAAGCAAAAAGGTGTGGAAAAGACCATTACAAGATTTGATAGTTATGTTGAAGGTTTGTTGTATATTATTTTTATTGTTACATTATTTCTGAGATATTACTTTTGTTGGAGGTACAAAGAAATCAAAAGTTGCCTTTATTCCATCAAATCTGATTTTTTTTTTTATTAATTGAAAATGGTGACGTATCTTTTTTGTGATGATAACATTAAAATAATTGGTTGATGATTAATAATTGCAAAATTGAAACATAACTTTTTTTAATGATGGTTGAATTTTTGGTTTGTGATTTAAGGTCCATTTTAGGGGTTTTTAAATTTTTGTTACACAAAGATTTATTCACTTAAATGGTGACTTAAATTATGTTAATGGTTTGTTCATCCATTTTTTTGTGACTGATTTTTGATGTTCTTTGTTGTTAGATTAGTGTCACTATTTTTTAGTTATATGTTTGCACACAGGTGAGTTTTGAGGGGTGGTTTAAATGACCTTGGAAGGGAAACGAACTATTAATCTTTTGGTGACGAAAAAATGATCTTGACATGGAAAAATATAATATGTGACCATTTTGGTGTAACTTTGTTTCCTGTTCATATTGTTTGTGTTGAGTCCTTTTGGTTGGGGTGGGTTTCATTACTGAATCCTTTTGTAAATCCTTCTGAATGTGCTAGCTTGACATATTATACTGCAGATGGTAACATATTTTACTGAAGATAACGTGTTATACTCGAATGGTAACATAGTGATCTATATTGGTAAGATATGGTGGTGTTGGAGCCGCAAAGGGAGATAGTGAAGCCAAGTAGCGCCGAAGAAGTCTGAGCGGGGAAATGAGACGGTAGTTGTTTGTATTGAACAATGTAGAGTCTTATGATCATGCCATATGAATCAAAATGGTCACATGTGACTGTAAATAATATATTACTATCCTAGTAATTATATTTAACCATTTTAAACAGAATATGAATAGAAAGGGTTTAGAGTTATAAAGAACATTTTATTTGAAAATGTAACCATTTTAGTCGAAAATTGTGACTCTTTTTACATTACATTTGATTTTTTTTTTAAAAAAGAAATCTTATGACGATAACATATCTTACTCAAAATGGTGACATAAGATATTTAAATGAAATGTTATCATCTTATTAGAAAATACAACCATTTTACATTATATTTGATATATTTGATTTGATTTGAATGAATCTTATCATCATAACATATATGAATAAAGATGGTGTCATATCAAACAAAAATAATTTGTCTAATATGTGACCTCTTTAGTTCTAAAACACTGTAAAAGTTGTTCATTAATTTCGAATAGTGATGAAGTTATAGATGATTCCAAATGACGATCAAGATTTGATAGTCCTCGTTACAAGATAAAACTAAACAATTTACCGTTCGTATTAGAAGATATTTACTTTATCGTTCAATATGTGACCAAACGAAAGATGATGACATTTTGTAGAAGGATATAAACATACAACTCCATTAGGGAAACTGAATGGACATGCACATGGCCACTGTAATACTACGTATTTCTGTAGCCTGGCACTCGGCCGAGTTTGTAATACTGCGTATTCTGTAGGCCTGAGACTCGACCGAGTTGGGTTAACTCGGCCGAGTGGAGTGATCACTCGGTCGAGTTGGCCTGACTCGACCGAGTAGTTGGATATGAGTTTTAGTAATTTACATTCTGGAGTCGAGCAA
>JAOWBH010000006.1:846475-856632 GCA_028566215.1 Silene coronaria
TACCCTTGTCCCCTCTACCATTTCCTCTCATAAATGATCCGTCCCAAGATCCGACCCGTCACAAGGGAGACCTACTCATTCTGAAGTATAATATACGACTTTTATAGTAAAACCGTCTTACACGATTATAAGATTATTATCATGGGACACATCTCTTATCCGGACCTGATTTAATTGTGGCAACCGCGCTTTCAAAATCCATTTTCTGAAACCAGGAGTGTGTTCCCAAACTTCTTCATCATCACCACATACAGTAACAATCCAGTTATTTCTGCTAGTGTCTTTTAAGGTCAGATTTTTCTTCTTTTTTTGCTCTAATTTTTCTGGGTTATGTTAATAATGGCTGAATCATTAGCAAATACACCTTCAAGACTTGTTATTTCAAATGGCTTTGGATGTTCAAACAACCAAGAATGTAAATTTAATTGCTTTTTGTATGTTAATTCAAGAAATTTGAAGCAAAATTTACCCCATGAAATTAGTGCTAGAGTTGTGATTAGAACTAGGTCTGTAAAAGTTAGGAAATTTGTTAACTTTAAGGTTATGGTTGCTAGTATTGAACATAGGTTAGTTTGTGAGCAAAGAGTAGATTCTTGTGTAGAGGGTTTTGATGATGATGAAGAAAGGCGGCGGCTACGCTTGTTGAGGAATTGGAATTTAGATGGAGGTTTGGATTGTGGGGGTGTAGTTTCGAAGAAAATGTCGTTGGGTTCGAGAGAGGAGGAGAATAAGGTGTTTTCTTTGGAGGGGAGGGATGAAGACGTGATGGTCTCGAGAGGGGGAAAGAATACGGTGTTTAGAAGGGATGAAGAGGTGATGGCTTCGAGAGGAGAAGAGAATAAGGTGTTTTCTTTGGAGGGAAGGGATGAAGAAGTGATGGTTTCGAGAGGGGGAGAAAATAAGGTGTTTTATTTGGAGGAACGGGATGAAAAGGTGTTGTCTAACCGAATTTTGAGTCTTACTCGAAGCAATAGAAAGACTAGTGCATTAGTGTTGTTTAGGTCGATGGAGAAGTCAGGATTACGGCCTAATTTGCATGCGTGTAATTCTCTTTTAGCGTGTTTTGCGAGGAATAATATGCTTGTTGGTTTGCTGAAAGTTTTTGAATTTATGAAAAGGAACAAGATTGTTTCGGGCCATTCGTGTAGCTTGGTGTTGAAAGCATTAGCTAAACACTGTGGTAGTGATGCTGCCTTGCAAGTGTTCTTGGAATGGGAAGGTGAAAGTGAGATGATACAACATTTTGATTCGGTTGTGTATAATACTATGATATCGATTTGTGGGAAGGAGAATGATTGGTCCCGAATGAAGAGGATATGGGAATCTATGAAGGAAAATGGGATAATTGGGACAGCAATAACCTACCGTGTTTTAGTTTGTACATTTGTTCGTTGTTGTCGGTATGAAAATGCTATGGATGCTTATTCTGAGTTGCTTCAGAATGAACTGGAACCGGGTATTGATGCAATGCACGCCATTATAGGTGCTTGTGCGAAAGAGGAGAACTGGGATATGGCTTTGAGTGTTTTTCACAATATGTTGAAATATGGGCTGAAGCCGAATCTAGTTGCATGTAATGCCTTGATAAACCTGCTTGGAAAAGCCGGGAAGGTCAGAGAAGCATATAAAGTTTATAAGCAAATACGGTCTCTAGGACATGTCCCTGATTCGTACACATGGAAGGCATTGCTTTCTGCATTCTATCGGGCCAACCAATATACAGCTGCACTTCAGCTCTTCGATGGCATTCAGAAAGAATTGAACTTCCAACCTAGTTCTTATTTGTACAACACTGCTTTAATGTGTTGCCAGAGGCTCGGATACTGGGAGAAAGCTCTCCAATATCTTTGGAAAATGGAAGAATCGGGCATAACAGTTTCAACTGAATCATATAATATTGTTATAAGTGTTTGTGAAAGTGCTAAAAAGCCAAAAGTTGCTTTGGAAATATATGAGCACATGGCTCTTAAGAAATGTCTTCCGGATACCTTCACTCATTTGTCACTGATCAGAAGCTGTATTTGGGGAGACTTGTGGGATGAAGTCGACAGCATTTTGGATGTAAGTTTTATTCTCTCTGAACATCAATTGTTGTAACAATGTTTCATTTCTAGGACGTTCCTGAAACTGACATCGTCACAGTTGCTAGGAATATTGAAATTTTCCTGTCTAGCTAGATAAGCTGCATTTTAAGATTTTTTTTATCACATTAGATGCTGTTTACTCAGACTCTAGCAACGAGTGTGCACACAGAGTACATATCTAAGTGTGAGAGCTACCATGACTCAATTATGTAGGCACGACACACGGGACTTTTTAAAAATGAGGATACTGGTGCAGGGTCACAGGGGCGAATTTTTTAAATGAATATAATTATTGTTTTGATAAATGCAGAGTTCTTAAAGTAAAATGTAGAGATGGTTAAGAAAATAAAAAGGCTTCATAAGCAGTCTATTCCTTAACCTTTGCTACGTGGTTCTGCTTTTTTGCCTCCATGAAGATGTGTTGGGAGTGATAATGGTTGGGCTCAGATTACAAATCCACATCATTGAGTGTGGCGTCGGATAAAGGTACTGCCCTAATAATATAGAGCTGAGGTACTTTATATCAGATGGATAAATTCATGTGTTAGCGAGAACTCGCCAAGAAAATTTTAGCTCGTCTAACGTACTGCACTTTCCATTTTAGTACAGCATAGTACCTACTAGGTCTAGGTCTGAAATTCAAGTGTCTCTTTAGTTTATTAAGATTTCACGACCAATCAAATTACCATGTCCTTGAGCTGTATTTCTGCATCGTTTTGTTTTCTCTTGTTTGATCCTCATAAATCTATGGTATCCCTTTTACAGGAGTCAACACCGAATGTGTCTCTCTATAATGCTGCAATTCATGGAATGTGTCTTAGAAGAAAGTTTGAGTCAGCTAAGCAGCTTTACATAAAAATGCGAGACCTAGGCCTTGTACCTGATGGAAAAACACGAGCATTGATGCTGCAGTATATGCGAAGAGGAACTTGATTACTTGGGGATTAGAGGATCTAACTATGTAAGAAGTAACAATTTCAACGACATCGTTAGGCAAACTCCATAACAGAAATGTTGTTACAACAACTACATCTCGTCTTGGTGAGTCCCGCCTATGGTGGGGGTAAGGGCCGGGGGTGAATGTACAATGTCCTATCTCTGTATTGAAAACAAAAAGTAGTTTCCCGATGAATGGCAACGAAAATAACGGAAAGTTGCATTGACCAACTGGTACTTCAAGGTAAGGCGCGAAGCATTAGCTCACGAGCAGGGAAACAAGTCAAACACTACAGGTATGTGATCTATCTTAGTACTATTATCTATTGCGAGAGATTGTTGCTTGCCTTGAGCTTTTGTCTTTGTGGGATCTGTTTTCTTCTGGCTTGTAACTATTACTTAGTAATAGAAATCAATTCAAGCAGATCTCCCCATTACAAACTGCAGGTTTCTTGTTCTAGAGTCTAGACTGCTGCTCTCTATCGGAGGATGATCCTGATCTAAAGGTTACTTTTAATTTTATGCAGCGACATCCAAGTCCTGAAGCCCATCAGACGGCGGATGAGCTCGTGAAACAGTAAACATTGAGATCAGGTGTTGCTGTCAACCAAGGTTATCGGATTCACCCAAGAACCTCCCTTCAACTAGCTGGGATTTTGTGTAGCGCAACTCGTCACTGCTACACCTGCAATCTTTCATTCTGTCTGATTGTGTAATTGAAGCCTGCTGCTGTTTAATGTACTGAGATTCTGTGAATTTTGTCTGACCTCATGGCCATGGATGTACTGTCCTTGAAAAATGAATCGCTCTCTCAAGCTTCATAATTAAGGTAATCTGTTACGGACCAACATGAAATTTAGCAAACATGCAGGTTCAGGACAGGGTAATGGATCGTGCCTATGTGAACGTTCGATAATAGATTGTCCATATCACTTCTTTTGTCCGCCTGGTTGTGCTATCATGTACAGGCAGTTGTGAAACCCAGTGTGCAGGATTCCCGCATTAAGACATGAGCATAGTTTCTGCTCCCGAGCACTCACAGACTCATACAACCAAACCCTTCGTGCTAATGCAAGTTATGCAACGTTCACGTGCTAAGGAGCTCTTATTTTTCCTCTTTTGTCTGCAAAGATAAATTCTGAAAGGCGACATTTCATCATACTTCTTTCGTTTATTAGATTCCCTTGCTTCCAGTTTGGAACAGGTTTATAGAAATAGGCATGCTAGAAAGAATAATGGAACTCATAAGTGTGTAAGAGGCTGTTTTTTGTCCTCCTGGATCAAAGTTTACCCAAAGATGTGATGTAATGAATTAGTTGTAAGGCGACTTTATACAGTTTTGATTCGGACAATTCCCGATTTTATGATTGAGCATCAGACCAGCTCAAATTATTAAATGAACCATACTAATAGCTCATCTTAAGTTCAAAACCGTCTCAAATGATCGTTCTATTGATTCAGACGGTAGTTTTCAATTTTATTGTTGATACTGTCTCAAATTGTTAAACGAATCATACCAATAGACCGTCTTAAGTTCAAAACAGTTTCCAATTTTTTGGTTGCCGTTTTTCGTTTGTTGCTTTTGTAAATAGTTGCGTTTGGCAGCTTTTGGTTTTACTCATATAAATTTACTTCAGAAAAAACATGTGAAGCCTTGCATTCATTTCTGTAAGGTGAGTAGAAGAGCATCTCTATCTGTGTACAGATTTATATAGAAAGCTAAGAATGTAACGTATGTACACCAGTCATCGTGAATTCGTG
Source organism: Silene coronaria (assembly GCA_028566215.1). Taxonomy (NCBI): domain Eukaryota; kingdom Viridiplantae; phylum Streptophyta; class Magnoliopsida; order Caryophyllales; family Caryophyllaceae; genus Silene; species Silene coronaria. Next base: position 851,257 of record JAOWBH010000006.1, read on the forward strand.
ATGAAGAGCTTCGAATATGGAGAATAGGCATCTTCCATGTCTAGAACGGGGAAACCGCTTCCTGTGCTTGTGAAGACGAAGACCCTGCCTCTGGCTCGCGTTTTTTGAAAACCAGTTTCTGTTGGGGAAGTTGACCATTTGAAAAGGCAGTGAGCTCGGTATCAATGACAATGGTGTCCTCTTCCTTGAACTCTCCTCTCAAGATACCTTTAGCAATCTCGTTCTCAACGTGCTGCTGAATCACTCGTTTCACCGGTCTGGCTCCATAGTTAGGATCATATCCCAAGTTCCCCAGAAGCTCAACTGCTCCATCTGTCACCTGAATTTTCATCTTACGGTCTGCAATTCTCGATTGTACTCGTTGTAGCTGGATAACATCAAAAAAAAAAAAATGTTATCTACCTGAATTTTCCAAGTTGTAACAATGATCTGAAACACTTCATTTGGCACGGCATAGCAATATGGGTACTAATCCAAGGTTACGGCTTCAAGTAGGTCAACTGGGACATAATCAAGACATGGCTATTAAGGTTTTTGTTTTGAATTGGTTGTTTATTTTGGTTCTTTGGGTGCAATCACTTCGAGTGGGTTTCGAGTCTACTTGGGGAAGGGCTTGAATAAGGTCGTTCACATCAGGCACTCTTCCCTTTTCAAGTATCAACCTGTGTACTTTGGCTACACAGTATACACTAGTAGCGCTGTAAGTCTGTAACGTGTCCGACACGACACCAAGAATAGCAATATAATCCATATCCTACCACGCTAATCCAACGTTTGCATCTCAATTTACGTGACGACCCCTACTCCCTCAAACCATTTCTTCACCTTAGGACAATGCCCTCGCGTCTACAAATTTGATCTGTGCCAAGACTGATACATGGGTATATACTAATGCGATAGTGCCTAACAATGATACTGAGTTCGAGTAACATATCCTACAACTAGCTTGAGTGTAACCGTTGGGGTGTTGCCAAAGGAGGAGTTATGGATGACCTTTGCAGGATAAAAGACTCCCATTCCAAAGCTACGTGGTCTATAGAAAAAAGAAGCATCACGAAGCAAGGCATAAAGACGACAAAATACCTGTAACTGGACAATGCTACTGATCTGTTCGCGATCAAGAGGCTGGAAGACGATGTATTCATCTACTCTGTTCATGAACTCGGGCCGGAAGATTGATCTAGCAGCGTCCATCACTCTTTTCTTAATAATTTCGTAGGTAACCTCCTTTGAAGATTGCTCGTCATCGGCATTCAAGATATACTGAGACCCCACGTTCGAAGTCATGATGATGACGGTATTTGTGAAGCTCACTGTCCGTCCTTGTGAGTCTGTCACCCTGCCATCATCCAGAATTTGAAGAAATACATTGAAAACATCGGCATGGGCTTTCTCGATCTCATCAAATAGAATCACCGCATATGGCCGTCTTCTTACTATTTCGGTCAATTGTCCTCCTTCCTCGTATCCCACATAACCAGGAGGAGCACCTATCAGTCTCGAGACAGCGTGTTTTTCCATGTATTCACTCATGTCAATCCGGACAAGTGACTCCTCAGTGTTGAACATGTAAGTAGCAAGAGCCTTTGCTAGCTCTGTCTTCCCCACCCCTGTGGGGCCCATAAACATAAAACTAGCAATGGGACGGTGTGGGTCTGAAAGCCCGGCCCTAGAACGCTGGATAGCCTCGGCTACAGCTTTCACGGCTGGATCTTGGCCTACAACTCGTTTATGTAGCTCTTCTTCCAAATGCAAAAGCTTCTCTCTCTCGGACTGTTGAAGCTTGGACACCGGAATTCCAGTCCACTTACTGACTATTTCAGCAATGTCACTTCCAGTTACTTCTTCACGAAGCATCGACTTACCAGACTTCATGTATTCATCTAACTCTTTCTCGGCGCCTTCTAATTGCCTTTGTAGAGAGTTGAGGCTTCCATACTTGAGCTCAGCCGCCCGATTGAGATCATACTCTCTCTCAGCTTGCTGGATCTCAATATTGACCCTGTCAATCTGGAAAACACTCAGCACGTTCAGCAAAATCGACCATTTTATATTGGCTCATTTTTAGAATGAATTCCATACTTTTTCTCTTTCCTTTTTGGGTACTGTTTTGGACAATTTTGTCCTAACAAAGGAAATTGTCCTCCAATTTGCCCATTTGCCTTTTCTTTTCACTATTTTACAATATTATAATATACAGTCACCTCCACTACTCTCTATTTACTACGGAGTATGTTTCGTAATGCTCCTTCCAATAATAAATTTAAAATTGTAAGCTCTAGCTTGAGACAGGCTAAGTAGAAAATAGTATTTTTCAGAACATTGCACTATTTTTTTAACTATTAATAGAATCTTGCTCTATAATATTGAATCTTACAGAGAGCAAGCTAGGAATAAGGAAAGCTTAACAGAACTAATTGCAAATACAGTGGTCACTATTGTCAGTCAAGACAACTCTAGTGCAGACAAAAATAAAGTATACCTCTTCTTTTATTGATTGGATGCGTGTCATTACGGTTTTCTCATGCTCCCATTGCTCAGTTAACTCGGCCTGTTTTTCCTTTAACAGAGAAAGCTCAGCATCCAAGCGATTAAACCTTTCTTTTGAGGCTTTATCAGTATCATTCTTAAGTGAAAGCTTTTCCATCTCAAGCTTTATTACAGAGCGATTGATTTCATCAAGGGCAGTAGGTTTTGATGTGATTTCCATCTTCAGTTTGGCAGCAGCTTCATCAACTAAGTCGATAGCTGCAGTCGAAAATCTCTGTCTTAGTAAAAACACTCAATCACATAACCAAAGTGCTTCATGCTTTACTACCTTCAGTATAACACTATAACTCCTTACTATCTTTTGTTTTACCACTACCATACAAAAATTTGTGGTGTTTTTATTCAGACAGTTCATACAGACTTAAAGTGTAATGGTTGAGTCCAACAATTAGCTTGAGATCAAAGGCTATCAAGACTCATTAATATATTCGTAAAAGGTGTGATGTTTCTCAAAGCTCACACATTTAAGACGGGACTCAAGATATCTGGAGTTTTGATGAATGGGACGATGACGTAAAACCTGGACCGGACCAACTTAACTGGTGTAAGAAATTAGGGGAGGGGCTACTTAATTAGCGGCACTATAACAACAATGTGCATCTCAAGGGCTATTGGATCCCACAGAGTAGTTTGGGGAACCGATTTAACTTAGATAGAAACTGAATACATATGAAGTAAGTAATACGCCAGCCTAAACAGCATAACAACATTACTCGGGCTTCCAAGACCCTCACCTATGGCGGTTAAAGGTCAGATCTACCCCAGTAGCGGAGCCAAAGTTATGGGGTCATTTTTAGTTTCATTGTCAATTTGTTCCCTTTTTATCGTGGGGTCTGAAACTTAAAAATGCGAGTCAAATCTACCTACGTAAAAGACCATTAACCAAAAACCTGTTGGGTCTCGTGAATAATCAGGATCCCATAGTTCAAGGCGTGGCTACTGAGTACTGGCTATGCCAGTAAGATTTACCTGTATCCAACATTGTCTTGGTACTGAAACTTGAAAGGGAAAAAATTAATCATGAAAGTGTGAAAGCATAGTTACCCAGTTCTCATATTGTATATGGGCCTCGCCTTTTATGGAGTCTTTTTTGTGCGACATCACCCACACGGTGTCTTTTGTACTTGGACAACATTTTTTACGGAGTCTTTTTGTATGACATCACCGCCTGGTGTCCTTTAAGTACTAATATCTCTTACTTATCAAGAAAATGGAAAGAGATTATTTTCAGATGACCCGTAATAAAGACCACATTGAGATAGCATTGGTTGAACGCAACTCTCCATTTTTCTAATCAGGTCCTTTTCAGTGATCAACTTCGCATTATAGAAAGAGTATTGTGTTCTGTTACCTTTGTCAGGCAAAAAACGTCCACTAATGTACCGATCTGAAAGCATAGCAGCTTCCACCAGCGCACTGTCAGAAATCCTAACTCCATGATGCAACTCATATCTCTCACGAAGCCCACGCAATATTGAGATCGTATCTTCTACGCTAGGTTGGTCGACATAAACCTGTTGAAAACGCCGTTCTAGTGCTGGATCTTTCTCAATATACTTCCGATACTCATCTAGTGTAGTTGCACCAATGCATCGCAATTCTCCACGGCCTAGCATAGGTTTCAAAAGATTCCCAGCATCCATTGCGCCATTAGTAGCCCCTGAACAAAGAAGAATAAATTTGTCTTTATTTTTCCCCATGCAATACCGCTAGTCTAGTAGTCTCATTGTCTACTTATATAACCGTTCTAGATTTTTCTCACGAATTTTTCTTTCTAAATTAATGAATTACACATGTTACACCACACAATCTTTTTCTGATGTAGGCTAATGAGATTACACCCACACGGCCATAAATATCGGACGTGAGAGTGTAGGACACGGCTATGTTGTACAAAAGATCTCATTTTTTTGGGACTAAAATGAAGTGTCATAGTGTTGGGTGCGGCAGAATGCAAAAGGAATGGAGTCAGTCTAACATAGATGAGGTCACTAAATATTGGGGCATTAAACTCAGAACTTTGAACAAAAGATGGAATCAACTCACCTGCGCCTACAACCGTGTGGATCTCATCAATAAAAAGAACAGTCTGACCCTCTGCTTCCGTAACTTCCTTCAAAACAGCTTTAAGACGATCTTCGAATTCACCGCGATATTTAGCTCCAGCAATGAGAGCTCCCATGTCAAGGGAAATTAACTGACACCAAAACCTCAATTTAATATTGCATTTCCACCAATGTCGAACAAAAATAAATCTCTACCTACTACTTATTGTGGGCATTCCAAGCAGAGTATTGATGGGACAAGCCAAAGTAAAATAGATGAAATAATGTGAAAGAGAGATGCAAAAATTTAAAAAAATGGTAGTACCTTACGGTTCATTAAAGCTGAAGGTACATCCCCTTCAACAATTCTCTGAGCAAGCCTACACAAATGAAAATAATCCGTTTATAATTAAAACCAAACCAGCGTGAAAGAGACGGATAAACATGTCAACCAAGATAAAAACTAACTACGACAGGGGTAGATAGATATAATATGAACATATATGAGTATATGATATTCTGATTCCAACATCTTTCAATTTTGATGGCAAATTTTTAGACATCAAGCAAAAATATTGAACTTCCTCACTAAAAAAACGTTTCATGTACAGGTATGTAAATATCCTACAACTTCCTGAATTCAAAGAAGTGGCTGAATAGTGACTGCTTGTCCGCTTTTATATTGACAGAATCCATCTTCATAACGACAACAACAACTCAGCGCCTCAAGGGCTCCTACAAATAGGAGGGTATGGGGGAACAAACAGACTTACCCCTATTT
>JAOWBH010000006.1:885119-898578 GCA_028566215.1 Silene coronaria
GTTTCGATTCGATTAGGATTGAGCCGAGTTTCAAGTAATATTCAGGTTACTGATATTGAGTGTTCGATCGGTTATCAGTTCAAATGTTTTCGATCGGTTTTTCGGGTTCAGGTTTATTTTGTCAGGTCTATACTTTTTTTTTTTTTTTATTAGTAAAGCATGAGTAAAGTTTTAATAATTACGGAGTATATTTTTTTTTTGAAGTAATTACTTAGTGAGACGGGTTTTAGAATTAGGGGTGTAATTGTGTAAACCCGCTCGACCGGAGAGCAATTGCCGCGGAATGCAGGTGAGCATCGGCGAGGAAATCCTGAAATTCCCCAAAATCTTTAAAACAAAGAAAAAACCCTGCGATTATTCCCACCAAATCCTCCCACTTCCCACCAGTCTCCCCCATTTTCCTGTCTCTCTGTTTTCATCAATACCACCATGTTTAACTCACCCAACCTTTTCTTTCAAGCAAACATCTTTCTTACTACGCCTATATTTACCCTTCTCCTTTCTCCATTTCCTCAATTAAACTATATTCCGCCAATAACAACACACCCGAAAATAACCCGACTTTCATCTTATTTCTGTCACAACAATGTGGGATTGTTCCCCAGAAAACCCATTCGCAGAATCAAGCTGTATTGCTCGAATTCACGGCGAATGCCACGAAGAAGCTGTAAAATGGGCTGCTTTGCGGCGTTTACCCACTTACATCCAAGCAAGAACTTCCCTTTTTAGGGACGTTTCTGGAGATGTTTCTCAAGTTGATATGACTAAGCTTGGAAAGGATGATACCTGTTTGGTGGTTGATCGTCTTGTTGCTGCTTTTAATACTGATCCTCACCTGTTTTTTGACAGATTAAAACAGAGGTTTAATGTGTAAGTACTTCATTTATGCTTTCTTTCCATTTTGAACTTGTATGAGACGGTTTTACATTTCAAACAAACTGTGCGTGGTCGTTATCTATATGTAACCTAACGACATCTTTTCATATTAATCCATGTCTTCTCAAAATAGAAAATGGTAGATATTAACTTGTTGTTTTTTATGTTTTGGAGTAGATGTGTAAGGGTTGGGTATCGAAATTATAAGTATTTGCCATTGCTTTATAACTGGATTTAACCATGGTTTTGACTACATCTTTTAATGTAGTACTCGGTTCGTCTCAGTCAATTGTTTAGCTTTTTATGTGAGGTTTTTTTTTTTTTTTTTTGTTAATTAAATGTAAATATGCAAATGTTTTGTAGAATTATCATGTAGTTTTCATCTGAATATGTCGATTGTGTGTTCAAATTGGCTTTATAGAGTAGGTTTGCAATTTCCCAAGGTTGAAATTCGGTTTGAGCATTTGGAGGTGAATGCTTTTGTACAAGTTGGAACCCGGGCATTGCCTACAATCCCCAATTTTGTCTTCAATATGAGTGAGGTTAGTCATTTAACTAATTGGAGCATCTGTAAGTCCTAGTTTACATTCACATTGGTAAGCACATCTGTCTTGTATGAGACTGTCTCACAACTAGACGACACTAATTATGTTAATCAATTAAACACATGGGTAATTAAGAAAATGTCAGTCAGATAGTCTCGTATGACTGTATGAGTACTCTTATTGGTTTTTTGAACAAACTTCTGTAGGCTTTTATGAGACGATTTGGCATTATTCGAGGTGAAAGGATGAACATGTCGATTCTGAATGATGTTAGTGGCATTATAAGACCTTCCAGGTAAAGTTATTACCAGCTGTGCAGTCATTGAATTTGTCACCATAGTTAATGACCTTAACTAAAGATTTCTTCTCTACTTGTTGCGTAGGCTGACATTGCTTTTGGGTCCTCCTAGCTCTGGCAAGACAACTCTTCTGTTGGCTCTTGCTGGACGTCTTGGTCGTGGACTAAAGGTATCAACCTGTACCTCGTGTACTTCTGCTTAAATTAGTTATACTAGCTCCTTTATATTCACTATTTTGCCATGCTTTTTGCACAAGCAAATTCTTGTGCCTGCATCCTAACACTTGAGGTGGTATTATGTGTCTTGTGAAAAAGGGCTAGATGAGTCGTATTGAACGAATATGAGTACTTCAAAATTCGACATGTTTCACAGAGATTTAATGTATTTTTCACATCTCAGCCCTTGTGATCATTGTGACCTTTTGAACATGGCAAAATTTTGTGAGTTGCGAGAAAAAAAGAGAAGAAATCATTGTAGGTTCTGAATTTGGTATCTTATCTTTAAGGACCTTGACTTCATATTTATGGAAGACGAAAATTGTTCACACAAGACTAAATTTAAGATGCTGAAACCAAGTAACTTGCATTTATAATTTCCATTTTCTATTGCCATTTTGGAGCCAGTACTCTCTACACTTTAGTCATGGAGTATGTTTGAATCAAGCAAAACGACTCACCAAAGTGTGTGCATTCCTAATAATACGACATTTCCATATATAGGCAAATTTCAATATGATCTAGAGGCAACATTTTTTAATATTTTCAATAAAGAGCGAGGCTGCGCAGAAACCAACCCCTCGTACCTTGCGATAGGGTGGTAAGCAAGACAAAAAGAAAACATAAGATAGTTTGACAATTGATACACATGTTACTTACAAAGCAATTTTTTACAAGACCAGATCATAACTTGTTGCTCTTGCACTGTTTCTTATTAGTGATGTTTGTTCATTTGAAGACATCAGGTAAAATAAGGTACAATGGCTATGAGCTTAATGAGTTTGTTCCTCAGAGGACATCTGCTTATGTTAGTCAGAGAGACTGGCACATGGCAGAGATGACCGTAAGGGAGACGATAGATTTTTCAGGATGCTGTCAAGGCGCTGGATACAAATCTGGTAAGTTGGGTTGAGTGCCATTTTTTCAATTGATATGAATACAACATTATTTTGTGAAGTAAAATGAAAGATAACTAAAATGATCTGCTGAACTGTCTTTGCTTCTTATTTTGGAAATTAGCAGTTGCTTCATGCTCTCACAGATAACTTGTAGCCCTTGTCGAATTGCTTAGGTTTTTATATTCATAAAAACGATATTGAACTCGGGATTGTATTATAAACATACTTTGTTCATTGAATCAAACAGATATGATCTCAGAGCTTCTTCTAAGAGAAAAGAACTCCAGGATCCAACCTGATGAAGATCTTGATATTTTAATTAAGGTCAGGGCTACCTAACGGAGCTGTTAAGTTCATTTTTACTTACTTGAATGATTATATTTTATTGACAACAATGTGATGTTCTTTAGGCTCTCGCGCTAGGAGAGCAGAAAACAAGTCTCTATGCTGAATTCATTATGAAGGTAGGATATTGATACCTTGTACATGTGACACATGCATTCCCTCTTGCATCCTTTTGAGTTGACATTTAACAAGCGATAACTAAAAAAAGTTAATGCATCACTATATGTAATTAATGATGATCATTTAAATCGAGATGCTGGCCTTACACCCTTACCCAGTCAATGAGGCCTTGACATTGTCAATTTTACCCTGCTAACATATACCCATTCAACTTCAACACGAGTGAAAGCTTCGCAAAAAATGCATATCGGGGTGTTCAACATGGGTATTTTGTCGTGCAGTCAACGTGCAGTGCTGAAGTACCTCAAGTTTATAGTATATCTTCAATCATCTGAAGTTTCTTGTTTGTAGCGAATTATGTAGGTCTGAGATTAAGATAATGTAGTAGTAATCAGCACAACTTTCTGAGAGTCTTCGAGCTCTAGCATAGTAATCAAACTTCTATAGGAAAGAATTAGGCCTATCATTTTATCTGATGGCATGTTTACAAAGATTTTAGGACTGGACGTTTGCGCAGACACACTGGTCGGAGATGAAATGCTTAAAGGCATATCTGGAGGTCAAAAGAAGAGGCTGACAACTGGTAAAACTTCAGTCATCATATTCTTATATCACCTCCATCCCAAGATATTGTCCTCATTAGACTTTGGTGTTTAACGACGTCAACTTTGACCGTTATTTTCTCTCTATATATGTAAAGTTACAACTAAAAGTTGTCACGTTTGATTTATCAAAACAATTATTTTCGTATTATCTTATCAAAAAGTTTTGACATATTGACATTATATTGGCAATAGTTGACATCATTTCATGATCAATGTCATAGGTATAACCGTATAATATAAAATGAAATGGAGGGGTTACTATTATATTTGAGTATGAGGTTTGATTTATTCCCAATATTGACAGTCTTGCTTATGGTCCAGGTGAGATGCTTGTAGGAGCATCTAGAGTGCTTTTAATGGACGAGATATCAACCGGCCTGGATAGTTCTACTACTCATCAAATCATTAGATACCTCAAGCATTCTACCCGTGCTTTCGCAACGACCACTGTGATCTCCTTGCTTCAGCCAGATCCCGAAACATTTGAGTTATTTGATGATGTTATTCTTCTAAGTGAAGGACATATAATTTATCAAGGGCCAATTCAGAGTTCTGTCGAGTTTTTCAAGCATATGGGATTCATATGCCCAGAAAGAAAGAATGTTGCTGATTTTTTGCAGGAAGTATGTGGTGTTCTCTTTTCCAATGTTTTGTACATTTCACTTTATTCACCTATGCTGAAATCGCTTCTAAAAGAATTTCCTCATTTTTTTGTCATTCCTTCTGGCTTTTCTTCTCTCCACTCTTTTACACCAAGTTTGCTCTATGATTTTGTAGCTGGTTCTATTTAATGCTATGTTTAAAATTTAGCTGTTATGTACTACGCTTACATAGCCTTTTGCCGTATATTTTGACACAGGTGACATCTAAGAAAGACCAAAAACAATATTGGTCCTGCAGGGATACTCATTACCAGTATGTGAGTGTGGCAAAGTTTGCTGAAGCTTTTACTTCATTTCGTCTTGGCAATGAATTATTGCGGGAGCTTGCTAATCCTGTTGATAGGCGTTACATTCATCCGTCTGCTCTGTCAAATTCAACTTATGGTGTTAAGAGGGCTGAACTTCTGAAAATTGGGTTCTCTTGGCAAACATTACTCATGAAACGAAATTCATTTCTGTTCATTTTTAAATACATACAGGTGTGAGAAACTAACTTTCCCAACAGAATTACTGATGTGATACTCCGTATTACTTAGCATAATACGAATCTCATGGAATAACACAGAATCATCTATATTGCAGCTTCTCTTGGTTACTCTCATCATCAGTACTGTATTCTTCCGGAAAACTATGCATCACAAGACGCTCGAGGATGGAGGAGTTTATCTTGGGGCAATATACTTCTCAATTGTGATGACTTTATTCAATGGTTTCATGGAGGTTCCTATGCTGATTCAAAAGCTGCCCGTTCTTTACAAACATAGAGATCTGCGCTTCTATCCATGCTGGGTTTACACGATTCCTTCATGGATCTTAAGCATTCCATCATCATTTATTGAGTCTCTTTTGTGGGTGGGAATTACATATTATGTGGTTGGATTTGATCCCGACATAACAAGGTAAAGTGCCCTCTCCTATGGAATAAAAATTAACAAGTGACAAGCTTGAGTACTATGTTAGTCAAACTAAATAGTAGAGATGTTAGACACTATTTCATATCCAAGTGTCGGACATTTTCTTAGACAAGGGGACTTTGTCCTAAAAGTGATGATACGGGTACGGAGACACGTCTTCAAAACAAAAATATAATTATAAATTTTACATAGTTGAAGTTAATGAAAGTGAACTAGAGAAATATCCGAGAAATAAGGCATAAAAACATTAAATATCATTCTAAATGCACCACAAATAGTGTCATCCACTTTTGTCTAGTGAGCCTCCCATTAAGGCACTTCTAGGACAAGTATCAAGCTGGTATAGGGCCAGGTAAGGGTTCTATATCCATATCCTTGAGTGTCTTGTCGGACATGCGTACGACCTTTGCATGTAAAGTATTATGAGTTGCATTTGTTCATGTAACAGATTGATTGTATCTTGTCTTTCTTGCAGATGCCTGAAGCAGTTCCTTATATTTTTTCTTTTGCATCAGATGTCTATATCTCTCTTTCGTGTAATGGCATCTTTAGGTAGAAATCTGATAGTTGCTAACACTTTTGGATCCTTTGCCATGTTGGTTGTCATGGCTCTTGGAGGGTTTATCTTCTCACAAGGTGGAATTCTAAACTTTTTTCTGCTGAATGTTGTTCATAAACTCTACGTATGCTGATATTTCTCAGTTTCACAGATAGCATTCCCAAGTGGTGGATCTGGGGTTATTGGGTTTCCCCATTAATGTATGCACAGAATGCAGCTTCTGTGAATGAATTTCTTGGCCATTCTTGGAACAAGGTACGTACTCACTTTGTCTTAAGTCCCACATTACTTAGATTCGGCTGCAAGAGTTGATGGTGTTGCATGTCGTTTTGTTGGACATAGCTATTTTGTGGGGAATATTCAGGGTTTGGTCTAAAATGAAGTGTTGAAGTGTCGTGTGGTAAAGAAAGTTTTATTGACACTGGATTTACAGTCAATTTGAAGTGTCAAATGTAAAATAACTTAGGCTTACAGTTGATGATTGTGGTGACATAGAAATATAGAATCTTTAGTAACATAATCATATCTCAATGGGATTTGTATTCGACAATGTAAGTGAATGAATATCCATTTATGTCCCAACATAAACCATATTGGCAGTATGAGTTCTGAAACATTCTTGGACTGTCAACATATGTCTTCAAGTAGTCTGGATTACTCTGGAACATATGCTTATCAGCTGACAAAGGCAATTCACATTTTCAGAAAATCGACAACAGTGCTTCATTATCTTTAGGTGAGATGCTTTTGAAGACAAAAAGCTTATTCCCTGACAGTTACTGGTATTGGATTGGTGCGGGTGCGCTGCTTGGATATACGATTTTGTTCAACATCCTCTTCACACTTTTCTTGACATATCTCAATCGTAAGTTCTTAGTACTGTAATCTGCCTTTATTGACTAGAATTTTACCAGCTGTTAAGACCTTAAGTTCGATCATTGCCGCAATTACAATACTGGTAATAAATGAAATTAGCCCGAGGAAAATAAGTATTCACCTTTGGGAAATGTCAAGATGAGGAGGAATATGAATGATATAGAAAGGGTATTTTGTTAACATGCCCTTTTAATCCTTACTGACTAGTGATCTACTCCCTCTATTGCACTTGATTCCTTGCACCTTTTGACTTTTACTCCTCAAATATTTGGGAAGTGCAAATAATCTAATGGAGTGGAGAGGAGTACTGCTTTCGGGATTCAGGAAGTTTTCACAGTTCTGATCTGTTGTTTCAAAGACCTGATCTTATTTATTGAGCACATCCTGTGAACTGTTGCGTGTCTAAGGTTACCGCATATGGCAGAGTAGGGGGTGTACTCAACTTTACCTCTTTGGGCTTGAAAACTGAAAGAGTTTGTTTCTGCATGACCTGCAACAATAATTACTTTGAGAACTGGCTGTGTGTCAGAAGTTTTGCACCTAATAATTAAAAACGCACCAAGGAATTGAGTAATTCTAACACGCTGTTATAATGTTTAATTTAGCTATTGGGACGTGTAAAGCTGTTGTTTGTAAGGATACGTACTCCAACAAGAATGAGGAAGAGGCACACGAAAATTCCATGATTGAACTTGGGGAGTTCTTAGACAAATCATTCTCGTTCACTGGTTAGTACGGGGTTATATTTCCAATGCTACTCCCATCCTACAATTCTTCCTGTGATGACTTCAATTTCTCCTTAACCCTTTCTTACAGGACAAGAGAGGCAAAAGAGAGGCATGGTTCTTCCATTTCAACCCCTTTCTATGGCTTTCAGCAGTGTTAATTACTATGTAGATGTTCCCAAGGTACGCTCTATGTTTTTCAGTTCAATTTCCTCACCTTTCAAATGTAGTAGTTAGCATTGTTGAATTCCCCGGGGGCGACCCGTAGAAGCAAGGGAGATATACTGTCTACAGGGTAAGTGAGATTTCATCCTGAAAGTCTGAAACCAATTGGTGATAGGAGGAACCCACAAACTCGTAAACTAGTCTCCTATGTCCTACTTCTACGGATCTGCGACAATGCTTTGCTCACACTTTGGGAAGATCTCAACAGTCATCTAGCTGTCCACTTGTGGATGCTGTCTTTAATTCTATTCATATGACCTCAGGAACTTAAACAACACGGCGTGATGGAGGACAAGCTGCAACTTTTAGTTAATGTGACAGGGGCATTTCGACCAGGACTCCTCAGTGCTTTGGTTGGAGTTAGTGGTGCTGGGAAAACGACTCTCATGGATGTCCTATCAGGTAGGAAAACCGGTGGAACAATCAAAGGGAGCATATATATTTCTGGGTACCCAAAAAAGCAGGAAACTTTCGCAAGGATCTCTGGGTACTGTGAACAAGACGACAATCATTCCCCGTGCTTAACTGTCCATGAATCACTTCTCTTTTCAGCTTGGCTACGGTTGCCATCTCATGTTGATCTCAAAACACAGAGGGTAAGTAACTGACTTTTCGCACAGATGTCTAAATTTTAACATGATCATTTTAAGTGACTATTTCGTTTCAATTATTGCATGATGTTTCAGTAAGTTATTCTTAGACAACTTTTCGGGACACTTGCTGACCTTTTGCATTTGATACACAGAGTTTTGTTGACGAGGTTATGGAGCTTGTAGAGCTTACGCCATTAAGAGGAGCTTTAATTGGTGTGCCAGGCATAGATGGATTATCCACGGAGCAAAGAAAAAGATTGACGATTGCAGTCGAACTCGTGGCAAATCCGTCAATTGTATTCATGGATGAGCCAACTTCTGGGCTTGATGCCAGGGCAGCTGCTATTGTAATGAGAACAGTTAGAAATATTGTCAACACTGGAAGGACTATTGTTTGCACTATCCATCAGCCCAGTGTCGATATCTTTGAATCCTTCGATGAGGTAACCTTATCTCTATCATCTCCTCTCTTTGCTCATTATTAGAAAAATAAATTTTCACATTAACACCGTGGCAGTGTTGACAATGTTTCTCACCTGAGTGAGCTAAAGTGTAATTTAAAAAAAATTCATCGAAATAACAAAAGATTTTAGCATATAATAAATTAGTATCTCTTTTCGTCTCTGTCCTTAACTTTCTACTCTATTTATGCACAGCTCTTGTTGATGAAGCGCGGAGGGAAACTGATATATGCTGGATCCCTTGGAGTCAGATCTCGTGAGCTTATCAAGTATTTCGAGGTGAAAATACACTTGTTATAAAAACAGAACCTTTTTCAATTTTAATCATCCAGAAAAGTTATGTATGTTTGTGTTGCATTTTCTTCGTTATATTAGGCAGTTCGAGGTATTTCTAAAATCAAGCCTGGTTACAACCCTGCTGCCTGGATTTTGGATGTTTCATCTCCTGCTGAAGAAAGTCGCTTGGGAGTTGATTTTTCAGAAGTGTACCAAAATTCTGCTCTTTTCTGGTAATTAATCGAACTTCTGCAATTAGGGAACCCTGATAATTCACGTTTAAGATTTTAACACCCGTTTCCATGTCAGGTTAAACAAACAAATGGTTGAACGCCTAAGCAAACCCGAGTTGGATTCTTTGGATCTAAGCTTTCCTACTAAGTATTCTCAGTCATTCCTGTCACAGTTTATAGCTGGTCTCTGGAAACAAAATCTCTCTTATTGGCGGAACCCACAGTACACAGCTGTCCGTTTTCTCTACACTGTCATCATCTCTCTCATGTTTGGAACAATGTGTTGGAAGTTTGGTTCCAAGAGGTTTGTGTCATCAAAATTTCCCATAGATTACCCGTTTGGCCTATATTACTCAGACTTTGCTGGAAGTGTCCGAGTGTCGGACACTCTTCTACTTTGCAAATTTTCATCTTTTGGGCCAAAACGAAGATTAGATATCGTCGCAACACAGGACATGCAGACAAAGTGATGTACTGAAGTATCAGAATTATCAGATATTCTTTTAAAATCTTCCCTTTCAATTGATAGTTGTACGAAAAATTAATGAGATACAAAATAGGGAAACAGTAGTGTTAATATTTTGTTTTGATCCGGAATAACAAACTTTTTTTCCGGCACTTCAATAAATCATTAGTGCCTACAATAGTGAATTTTTTGTTGTTGCAGGAGTACGCAACAAGACATATCCAATGCAATGGGATCAATGTATTCTGCAGTTCTATTCATTGGAATTACAAACGCCACAGCTGTGCAACCAGTCGTATCAATAGAAAGATTTGTTTCATACAGAGAGAGAGCAGCAAGGATGTACTCAGCTCTAGCATTTTCCTTTGCTCAGGTGCGCACTCTTCATCTTCTGCCTGATCCTACGCCTTACTCGATCACATCGACTAACTAATTTTCTGAACAGGTGGTAGTTGAGCTGCCATATGTGTTCATTCAGTCACTCATTTACAGTGGCATCTTCTACTATATGGCATCCTTTGAAGGGAACTTGGTCAAGTTTGCTTGGTATCTGTACTTCATGTTTTTCACTTTACTGTACTTCACCTTCTTCGGGATGATGACAATCGCGGTTACACCCAACCACAATGCTGCCGCCATTGTTGCTGCTCCATTCTATATGATGTGGAATCTCTTCAGTGGATTCATGATCGCCCAAACGGTAAATATGTTATATTGTAGAGCTCCTAATTTCTCTTATTTGGGTTATGTTTGTGTTGATTGGTCACTCAGATTCGATTTTAAGCATATAACTCTAGTGCACGCTCGGAAGCCAAGTTGTAGTGCAAAATTTGTTATGTTTTTGGGTTAAAATGAAGCGCAAGTCTCGCACTTACCTATGTACGAGTGTTGAAGTTCAGACCAATAGGGTGACTTCGCATTCCGATCATTTCCGGTGTAATATGAATCTTCCGGGAAAGTTGGATTAAGTTGGATCATTTGAGGGTCGGGTGTTTAACTATTGGGTTATCTTCAGGAACGGTCAATTAAATAGAGGGATTTTATTAAGGTTTTTGTCATTTGTTGTGTAAGACAAACTTGGCTCTAATTTCTAGTCCTTCATTTTGGTCGGGTCATTGTCGGTTCGAGTGGTTTCTTGCCGATTCAATTTTGATCAAGTCAATATATGTCCACCAAAGTTCATGCCAGCTATTGGTCGGATCATTAGTTCGGGTCTTGCATCAGGTTATTCGGGTCTGTCTATATGGGTTGGGTCATTTTTCCTGGTTAACATAGTTTGTGACAATATCAGTTTGAGTGAGGCACATACTTTTGCGTAGGTGCTTTTTACGGTTCGAGTTGAAGCGATTACTAACGGTTTCATCTTGCTCTACAGAGGATCCCTGTTTGGTGGAGGTGGTATTATTGGACAAACCCTATAGCATGGAGTTTGTATGGACTTCTTACATCCCAATATGGGGACTTAGATGACCTGGTCAAGCTCGCTGACGGTACTCACTCAGTGCCTGTAAGGGTATTACTCAAAGAACAGTTTGGTTACAGGCATGATTTCCTGGTTATCGCTGCTGTTGTTGTCGCTAGTTTCTGTTTGATCTTCACAGTCACTTTCGGTTTCGCTATCAAAGCCTTGAACTTCCAAAGGAGGTGATCCATGTTGTTGGGTTCATTGACATGCCGATATTCATTACTTAGCTATACTGTAGTCGTTTATACAAATGATCAAATCTGATTACTGAGATTCATTACTTAGCTATTCTGTAGTCCTTTATACAGATGAACAATTATGATATATAATTAACAGCCTAAATTCAAAGAAAATAAGGGCTAAATTGTAAGTCCTTTTCAAAGATAGCACTGTAAGCCTCTGTATCTCAGAAACTCATACCTTGATTTACATCTTGTATTTATCAAATGTTATGGCAACAATGTATTACAGTCATGTAGACAACATGAGCATCTGCCTCCAGGCTATAATACCGTTAAAGAGTACTAAACAAAGCTGCCCAGATTCTAGCATTTTTTTGTTAGCTTGACTCAAGCTTGGGGGTTGGTCCGGTTTGAAGGATGAGTTTGGATTCGAGCATTGTGGAGAGTGGACATGGTTATTCTTCTCCGACGTGCGGCTCTGCACATCACCTTGAATAGTTAGTTCCTTGTTTGACCAGTTCAAGTCACGACCGTTGGCAATTTTAGCCAAGAGTGCACTTTGTTCCGGAATGGGTAAACTGGTCTGGACATCGGCCCACTGAATCTAGATCCGCGCAACACTAGTTTAACCAATAAAGTCATTGAGTAATGTTGTTCATGACGAATATTGAAGAGTTTAATGCCATCCAAGGAAGTAGAAGAGCAATTGAGTTGAGTTAATGTGTAAAATTGTATTGCATTATTATTGTATTGAGTTAATACAACTGCCTTTGTAAGAGATATATACACCTACAATTTGGGTAAAGATCTCTGGACTATTGTCTTAGTCTAATCTAGCAATTAATATGATGAAAGAACTTGTCCTACTTTAGTAAGACTTCTAGCATACTCTAAACTAGTCCCATCATCCAACATCTTTTTTTTTTCTTTTGATAAGGTAAGAAAACTAGATTGATCATCTAGAGGATGACCAACCTATCCCATCCTTTCGAATGACGGAGGTAAGTTGAAGCCACCGGTTTTTAAACCACCTCAAAAGAGTTGGACATGAATGTCCAATAGAAGGCATAAAGTCAGCAACTTTGTTGGCTTCACCAAAGCAATGTTTAATTATCACTTCATCTAGAAATGAAGATCTATTTCACATCCTTGATAATACTAGAAATTTCCGAAGGAATTTGTCAAGTATTACGGATTAAGTTGATAACGCATAAATTATCACCTTCCACAATTAACTTTGAAATTACTAAATATTTAGCAGCTAAAATGCCTTCTTTTAAAGCGAGAGCTTCCGCAACAAGAATACTACTAGACCCGTACTTTTTTGCTCCCAACAAAATGACTTTACCATTATGATCTCTTATAGAATATTCTAAAGCAGCTTTATTTTCATCTATTCGACCCATCAAAATTTAGTTTCAGGAACCCATTTCTAGGTTTCTCCCACCAGATTTCGTCCTTACTATTAGTGTTCTTAACTGAAACTTCGTTATCAGGATTGTTGAGATCCTTATGTCTAGTCTCATTCCAACTTTTAATGTTATTATTATACAAAACAATAAGTTTGCCAATATTGATATGAACATTATTTAAAATAATGCCATTCCTTCTTTTATGTTGATGTGCTGCTTTTGTACTTGTGCTTGAATAGTGTGCATCCTTTTCTTTTTATCTACACTACCCCTCAAGATGAGAGTGGAGACCTGATGAAACTCTCATCTTGGACATAAGATAGTGATGTTGAGAAATGGGCAGGACTTGGTGAGGATATCAGCAACTTGTTCCTTTGTATTGACATAAGAGGTGGTGAGCAAACCTTGTTGAATTTTTTTCTTGAATGAAATGACAATCAACCTCGATATGTTTGGTACGTTCATGATATACTTGATTAGCTGCAATGGCCAATGCAGCCTGGTTG
>JAOWBH010000006.1:960826-980624 GCA_028566215.1 Silene coronaria
TGAGTTTTCGCTAGACCTTGCATGATTGACACCTCACAATTAGGATATCTTGGTAACAGGTTCAAGTTTTGAAAATTACAGGTTTTTACCCAAATGAACCTATTACAAATATATCCACGCAGTTTTACTCTAGAATTACATGTTTATTTTCCGCACAAATTTGAGGGTGTCACACACTCGGCCGAGTGTTCGTGCACTCGACCGAGTGGATCTAGGCGACGCATTATAAACAATGGCGGGATCTTATTTGTCCTAACCTTAAATCATTTCCTTCTCCCTCTCTAAGCCTCTATGTCCTCTCTCTTCTCTCTAAAACCCCCATAAACCTTCCTCCTTGGATTCTAAGCATAGATTGGAGGATTACACTGTAACATCCTCACTTGCCAAGAAGCCTTTAACAAGACCTTCCCTAGTAAACATGGGTGCTACCTGGCACGAGACAGTACATATCAAAAAGGACCATAAAGAAATATTTATTAAAACAAAGCTATATTTAAGAATTACAACTGATTAAAACTCAAAAATACAACTCGTCTCAATAAAGGAAATAACAACCAAGTTAAGACTCAGCGGAACCTAGACAAATAAATCGCCGGGTGTCCCCATCCATGCTCACAACTATAACTCAATCATGCACATCTTCTAAACTCACTGCTCATCATTTGCCGGTAATATCAAATGGATCCCCGTAGAACACAACAAAAGGAGACAACATAAACAACACCACATACGGCCATTATACTATACCAACAACAAAACATCAACCATTACGCAAAATTCACAACATAACCAATTCAACATCAATCATCCCCAAATTCCAAGAACCAGTTTCTGAACTGCAGCTCAGGACATGACTATTCACCGCAGCGAGCAGCCCTGTTGGATTACCTATCTCAACAAGTAATTCACCTCTGCCAGTGGGAGACCGTAGCCTAGCCACCAAAATGTTATTCATTTATGTAATTCACTAAACATGCCATAGACTTAGTCGAGTACATAATCACTTGGTAGATGTCTTAGACTTAGTCGAGTTGTATTTTAATATTCATATATTGTTATTCATTTATGTTATTCACTAAACATGTTATCTCTATAAAATGTTCTTAATTGTATTTTTGAAACACTACCTCGTAAAACCGAGATGGTAACGTCTTTAATTACCTTGGCCGGGAATTGGGGTTGTTATAGCATTGGCCCAGATGGCATAATTATCACCATTATATATTGCATGTGTTAACACTAAACTCGGGCTATCAGACGGTGAAGGTACAAAGGCGAGGATGGGGATATTACATCAGGCTTTTACCCACCATCAACAATAATCGGTCCCATCATTATACCTCAGAAAAAAATTTATATTTTTGGATATTTATGTATCCTTCGATATCATGATAAAATGTTAGTGAAAAGTTGGATTGAAATTATGTGTTCTCAATACATAATCCATACAACTGATTGTGCATATATACACAATTACATGGTAACAACTTAAAACCCTAACAGAATAATATCCTAATAATAATCTTAAGTTTAAGGTAGTTAAATCATTTACATAACTAACTCATTACAAAAGATATTATTCTAATAAGTCATCACAAGAGTACTTGAAGGTGCTAAAGCTAAATTAAAAACTAATGGATCGACTGATTATCACCATGATCAGATGGGCACGTCTTCTTACTGATAAATCTAATGCTAATCTATGTTAAGACTAAGAATCTATGCTAAAGATAGACTAAATTCTAGTTGTTGTTGTTGTTGTTTGAGTTGTGTGTGTTGTTTGCTTGAATAAATGTCTACTTATATAGTCATCCTTCACCGGTTCCTTTTGATTTGCAACTACTCCTATTGGGGAGGCGGTTAAATAACCGCCGAGTCTTCTTGAAACTTCATCCAGACGCTTGATGACTTCACCTAACCCAGCCTTATATCTCCTTGGAACTTCGTCTTGTCTTCTTAATGGATCAACTTAACTAGGCCAAATTCCGTATTCTTTAAGTAATAGTCATATATACCCTTTAAGTAATAAATTTAGCAATCTAGCTATATTGAGCGCTAACAACAACACTAGCTACGTCCTGCTATAATTTAGGCGAGGAGTAGTTTGAGGAAATTTTAATTTAGAATAGAAAAGGTTGCATGGCAAATGGACGGGAGAATACTATGGCAATAGTGGTTGTTTTATTAATTAGAATAGAAGACATATTATCATTTATGGATATAAGTGTGAGATTTCATTTTAGTTAGGAAAATACGAGTATAATAAGTACACATGCTTAATTAAGTCAAACAAAGAGTGCCCAGTGCTCTATCTAATAACTTTCACCACTTCGGAGAGTTCATATAATTTTAAATCAGAATTAACATTAACATGTGTTATGAAAAACCAGTTGAAAATTAATATAATGTGGAAAGTGAACATGTTGGCTCAAGCGTAAAGGTATAGCTCAGCAGCCATATGAAATTGCCTACATACCAGCCTTGTACTCCACTACATTCACTTGTACGTCGATCTAATATTTTTCTTTTTTCTTTTGCCAAAAAAGCACAAACTAATAGATGAAATTTTGAATAAACATGTTAGTTGTAAATGGTTTATGGCATAACTCAGCAGCCATATAAAAATGTTGTTAATTGTGCAGAGTCATAGTATTTTCTTTATGACAATGAAACCTGCAATCCATCCTAAGCCCCTTCTACGCAAATTACCTCATCCTATGTTTTATCTTACTCGTTTTTCTTAACTTAGACCAATGAAAAGGCAACATGTTAGACAGGTTACCCTATCCCTTTACTTATTTATACAGCCTCTTTTTTATTTCATTTATGTGTTTCTTTATCTTTAACCCTATCTTTTCACTGTTTTGAAAACCAAAATAAGGAGGAAAAAAAAAACAAGACGAATGTGAAGAGGGCTCATTCTTTTTCATCTCTGTGTTTGGTTCTTTCTCTCCGATTAGTTTTGTTTATGTTGATTGTTTTACAGCAGCACAAGCAAGTCAACGCCTCTTTTTCCAACTCGATCTATATCTTGAGCATTATACTCTTCAGACTTGTTTTCCAGCAGCACAAGCAAGTCAACGCCTCTTTTCTATCTTTTCACCGTTCTTTGTTGGTGGTTGTGGCGGTGGAGAAATTGTCGTGTTTTTGATAGAGAAGCCTTAATTCCACATATTTTCCATACGTTTTTATTGCAACGTTTTGATGAGGGTATGAATGTTATGGCTTAGTCCGAGGCAGCAGCAGCATAGGGAAATTTTTATTCGTTGGTTAGCTCCACGGAACTAGCTTTCTTTAAATATAGATGGTGCGTCGAAAGGTAATCCAGGGTCCTCGGGTGCGGGTGGTATTTTTAGAGATTCTTCTGGGCCGATGGTTGTAGCCTTTGCGGAAAAATTGTGGATCGCTACCGTTACTAGAGCGGAACTGATGGCTCAACGTAGGAGTTTGTTGATTGCAATGGAACGGAAGTACCCACGAATAATTATCCAGACGGATTCACAGGTTATTAAGCACTTTATGAAGGCTGGGCATCTTTTACCAACTGCACACTCTCACTTGATTCGTATTTTCAAATCTTTCCTTCAAGATTCGTCATGTAACATTGAGATGCTTCATGTGTATCGAGAAGCTAATTCTTGTGCTGATTGGTTAGCGAATGTGGGAGTGGCTCAAGAACAGCAGTGCCAGTTATTTGAAGTTGCGGGAATGTTGGATCGACTTTTTGAGCTACTACAAGAAGATGCAGGAGGAGTGGCAAGGCCACACATTATTCCTTTTATGCTTTTTAGTTTGTTTAGTTTTTTTTACCCTCTGGGTTAATCCAGCTTCTATTTACCAAAAAAAAAAAAAGTCAATGCCTCTTTTTCCAACTCGATCTACCTTGAGCATTATACTCTTCAGTCTTATTTATGGCAGATTTAATTAATTAATTAATTTTAAAACAAGAGGGAGGAGATCTGGAAATGAGGGTGTAGAATAGCATGCTCTGTATTCTTCCTTTACTATTTATGTATGTATGTATGTATTTGCTTGTTTCTTTAATAGAGATTGTTCATTTATGCTATGAAATAGCCCTCTGCTAACAAAGTTGATGTTTGCATATCAAATGTTTCCTAAGATTTGAACTTGCTTAAGTTGATGAAGATGAACAAAAGAAATTACCCTTTTTCATAATGTGAAGAATTTGGGAAAAATACGGTAGAAAAAAATGGAGAAGATAATTAAATGGAAAAAATTGGAGAAGGATAATCCCGATTGCAAAACATCATCGACGTTTTATAACGAATCGTCGACGTTTTTCATAAAAAAGACAAACATTACTCTAGCATTCTCTTTACCCCGTTCTCTTACTTTCTCTTTCCTTTACACACAATAACCACCTATCCCTCACACCCGCTTCCACCGACACCAGTGCCACCACCGGAGCACCACAACGTCGCACCACTGCGCCACAAACGCACCACCGCGTCGCCTACGTTTCTCTTTCCCCTGACACGCTTTCCCTCTTACCTTCTCTTCTCTTTCCCGTGTACCACAACCACCGCCACGCCTTCAGCCTCCATTTCTAGTCTCTAGCCGCCTGCCACCACCCTCCACCATCATTGTCCCCCAAGAACATGGAAGTTTGCCTAAACCCCTTTATTTTGTATTTTTAATTTTATTAGGTTACGATTTTTTGTTATATGATTTAAATTAGTTTGGGATTAATTGTATGCGTTGATTTTAATCGATTTGTTGTCTTGTTAATGCCTTGTTTTTGCTTTGTTGTTGGATTGAATCGTATTTCAAACGTTGTTGTTGTGGTTGGATTCAAGGTTTGGGGTCGGAGTGAACGTTGAACATCAACATTGCAGATGGTGGGAGTGAGTTGAACATCAACATTGCAATTGGTGTCAAATGTTTGAACACAATGTTGGTCATGGCATATGGACGTTGAACAACAACGTTAGACATAGCAGCAACGTTGGGTTTCAACGTTGGGTTGGGTTTCACGTTGGAATGGAGGAAGACGTTGAAGATCAACGTCTGGGCTGGTGTTTGATGTTGATCTTCAACGTTATGGTTGGGTAGGACGTGAATGCCAACGTCAGGCATGGTGCTCGACGTTGGTTTTCAACGTCTGGCATGGTGTTGGACTTTGAATTGTATTGTCCTCCATGGTTTGGACTTCTAAATTTCATTTCCTGTATTTAAATTATTTTTTAATCTTTTTTCTGGGTGCATCGATGTTTTTCTGATGTTTTTTTTTTTGTTTTGGGGCGTTTTTTTATCGATGTTTTACTGATGATTTGTCGTTCGCCATTGATTTCGTTGATCATCAAAATGTTGAGAGGATTGATCATCAAAATGTTGTATTGTTTTTTTTTTTAAATTTGTTATTTGAGAGAATTTAGGAGAGAAAATAGAGTAGAGAGTGAAGGGTAGTCTTCGTTTTTTTTTTTATAAAACGTCGACGATCTGTTACAAAACGTCGACGATATATCGCAACCCCCAAGGTAATTGATTGGAAAAAAGATTCGTTGAAAAGGATGAAGGAATAAAGAAGAAAGATGAAATAAGAAAAGTGAAGAAGTAAATGGAGGAATAAGAAGGTTAAATATAGAAAAGAAGGAAACCTATTGCCAAATCAATATCACATGTTACAACACGTAAACAAAAGGCATGGTCTAATTTAAGAAAAATGAGTGGATAGATACCATTAATATGGAATAAAACATAAGATAGGGTAATTTGAGAAGAAGGGAAATAGGATGGATTAATACGATGAAATAACCCTTATAAACAAGGCTTGAATCGAAGATTCTTGGGAACACCAAAGTTATAAACGAGTAATAGTTTAACATTGTTTGCTTTGACTTTATGTTTAAAGATTTCAGCAGCAGAACTTGATAATTTCTATTTTGACTGATAAATTTTATTGTCATTAGTTATGTCAAATATAAGATTGATTTTCTTCAAATCACAACTAGGATAATCAAATATCAATGCATCAGTTAGGTCATTATTGAAGTCACTTGGGTCAAATTTGGTCAAATTTGTTCAACTTGGAGAATGGAAATTGATTTTTACGAAAGATGTGGAGATTTTTTCTGTAAATAAATCCCTAGATGTAGGCTTTATTTGGTAAAATTAATTAAAAATGTAGTTAAAAATCTGAAAAACCATGTATCTAACTGAAACCAGAAAATTAGGAGTTTGTAAGGTAACTAATTATATAAGAAAGAGGTTTGGCAAACTAACTGAAAATATAGCAGTATTTTGGTGAAATGGCGGGAAAAAATTATAATAGTTATTTAATATTATAAATCGAAAGGGTAGAAGGAAATATAAAATAAGATCATGTACCTAGCATTTCATTTCAGGTAGCTTATTTGGGCAAATAGGCTACTTGCCAAACACTTGTAAAAAATTACGCAATTGCTAAATCCCGCTCACCAATTTACTCAATCCCGCGCATTTTGTCTCTTTTTTCCAACACAACCCTTTATTAAAAAAAAAAAAAAAAAAGTAAACCACAACTCTCCACCATCGACATCCCCTCTCCAACAGCCCGACAACCATCCACCGACGTCGACCACCTGCCCCCTCGCAGTGACCTTCATTCCATTCTAGCCCTGACATCGACCCAACACTGTTCCCTCTCATTCACTAACAGCGTCGACGTCGTTGTTGTCGTGCCTTCGTTGTCGATCAGTTGTCGTTCCCTATATCAAAACCTAATCAAATTGTCTCGTTATTTTCAATCATGAAAATCTAAACAATCAAACAAATAATTGTTTCATTTTATTGAATAAATTATATAAATTGAATTTAATTGAATTAACCCTACTATTTTCAATTACAGCATTAGGTAGCGAGGGAGTGACAATCACAATATGCGGTGGAAAAGGGTTAAGGTAGGGCGGGGTGGCTACTGGTGGTAGGTGAAGGGTGGTTAGTAGCAAGTAGTTGCAGTACGGTGGTTGTTCGTTAGCGGGGGCGGGTTATCTTCTCTCTTCTTTTTTATCTTAATTGTTTTAGAACTATGGGTATAAAGTGCGAGGGGTGAAGTCGGAAAATTTTGACCATTTGCATAGGATTAAGTAAAATTGTGCGCGAGATTTAGCATGTCCCAAAAAATAAATTACTTGATATTTTTGTCCATAAAGCTACTTCAATCAAAAAAGACACCTGAATTTTTTTGTCAAACAGAGCCATGTTGGGAAAAGGGTTTGATCGACTACTTAAAACAAAACTGTAGTATTCACATATAGTAAAATAAAATTGTTCATGAATTTTTTTCTACTAAAGGCAAAAAAAAGAGTATTCTACATCGTCATTGAGTAGAAAAAACTTCATGAACATCATTTTATGGAACATGGGGGTAGAGGGTTGTGTTTGGTGGTGGTGGAGTAGGTGGCAGTAGCGGTAAAATTAACAAAAATTTAAAATTGGGTTAATTTATACATAGTCTCGGATGTTTTGGGCTAATTTGCACATTTTATAACATTTGTGGACAAATTGTACTTTGTCCCAAACTTTTGGTGGCAATTTACTACTTTCCCCTTTTAAAAAGTGACAATACAAATTAGACTATAAATATAAACAAATAAATAAAATATGAAATAGATAACAAGCGTAGATCTTTTTATAATCCCGTACTCGTGTTTAAGATCTCATTTCAGTGACTCACCAAACACTTCACAACCAACCACTACAACATTGACTCAGTTAGTCCAAGCCATTAGATAATCACAAATTTTAGACGGATACCGTTTTCCCTCACAAAAAACTCATTTAGGGTGAGTGGAGAAGCACATGGGGGGTTCCTCCTTTGTCCCCTCTACCCATTTCCTCTCACAAACTACCCGTCACAATATCCGACCCGTCACAAGCAAGACTAATTGTTAGATAATACACACACATCATGTATTCATGTGTTTAACTTTTTAAAGTGTTCTACCCAAAAACACAAATTGACCAAATACACAATTATTTAAAAGCCGAAAATAATTTCTTAATAGTTCAAAAATAAGTTTTTTACCCTTAAAAATAAAAACATCAATTTGGTACTTCTAGTTTTAAAAAACACTTTTAGAATATTAAGCTTGAGAAATAAAAACTCAGTTTTGGCAAACTAGGCGATTATAGTATTCTAATTGGTGGTTTATACTTTATAATTGAGTTTAGGTGCAAAGCTTATGAGTTATATTATATATTATAAAGTTTATGAATTTCTTTAAATAAATATTGGGTAAAAATTTATAATAATGTAACTCAAAAACAATAATTATAAGTTCAATTAGATGTTAGTTTTGATGTCAAAAATGTAAATATAACGTAATTTTTTTAAAGCTATACAAAATATACATAGGTTCAATTGAATTTAAGGCGATGATAATGCTACTACCGTTTTGTTTAATGTCACTCGAATACAAGCTAATATGAGTATCTTACTATTCACTCCCTCACAATTTGAGTTGCATTAGTATAAAAACGGTAATGAGTTTATCATTACCCTAAATTTAACATGTTTGTACATCACTTATACAACCGGTTGTACATCACTTATTTTGTTTTATCATTACATAATCACACAATATATTATAATTAATTTATCATATAGTATTATAAGAAATGAAAATGACGATTAAAATCATGTCAACATTAATATCTCCTTAGTAATCCCGTTTATCTCCAAGAGAAACTTAATTGATAATGATGCAAATATAACATAGATTAACCAAAAGCCTCAAAAATTTTCATTTTCGTTGGGATTATAGGGTTACTAATGGTAATATCAAATTATTCCTCTCGTTCTCATATATTCATGTTGTTGGAAAATAAGGACATACCTTATGCGGAAGCGATCGGGTCGTTGTGCTCGCTAACTGCCCACTACCATATAATGTACCTCCGGCGGCTACTAGAGTCCCGGAATATGTCCACGCTCCAAATCCCAAGTCCCATATTGATGGTGGACTTAACAACTAGAGAAGATGTCGTTTTTTATGATGTCTCATATGAATATGTGTATGTCACTACCATATACACAATATGGTCTCTTAAGCTATTTGTAACCTCACATAAAGGAGTTACAATGACACCATAAAAACCCCCATAAACACCCATTAAGTCACACATAAATGTGGTGAATAATGTGGTGAATAATGACATACTAAATGGGGTTATTATTAGCATTGTAATAAGGTTGAATGTGGCCGTTATAAAATTCAATACTCTCACTCGGCCACACAACCGAGACAATGCTCCCACTTGGCCACTAAACCAAGGGAATACTACACTTGATAACAAAGTCAAGGTAATATTTCTACTCCATCACATAGATAGAGAAAACATACTCACTTGGTACACAACCAAGTTTATCATAACACAATACTCCATAACAATCTCTCATGCTTCATAGGGAAGTGCGACCAAAACGTAACAAACACTACTACAATATGAAGCTATTGCAACACTTTGCATGCAGCATTTTTATAAACTGTTGTATTTTAGATAAAACGTTTCATGATTGCAACACTTTTCTTAAAATGTTGCAAAATCTAGTCAATTGCAACATTTTATCATAA
Organism: Silene coronaria; assembly: GCA_028566215.1. NCBI lineage: Eukaryota > Viridiplantae > Streptophyta > Magnoliopsida > Caryophyllales > Caryophyllaceae > Silene > Silene coronaria. The sequence goes on from JAOWBH010000006.1 coordinate 970,402, forward strand.
ATGTTGCATATTTTGGTAAAAAAATGCAACACTTTTTATGATGTATTGCATAATTAGTATGAGTATGCAACATTTTTATACATTTTTATATAAATATTGCTATTTCAAACCTTTAAAACATTATTTATTTATAAACATTAATCAAATGTTGTTATTTGAAACATTTAAAACACTATCTAGTGGATTGAGGTGGCATTTGGGCCGAGTCGGGTTGGGTCAATTAAGTAGGGTTAGTATATCCTTTCGTGTCGAGTTTGTTGGGTCGGGTCACTGTCGAGTCTAGCGATTTTATCATATTAGTTTAATTTTTTACCATTGAAATTAGTTTTTCGATCATTATTTCGTTCAATTACTTCATAATTAAGTCAAATGTATCAAACTAAACACATAAATAACTATCGGGTCATTAATTTTAATCGGGTTCATATCTAGTCGGGTCGAGTTTAGGTCACAGGTCGTGACGATTTACGAGTCATCATCGAGTCAATTCTTGTTCGCAATATTCTCAAGTTATGTGGGCTCGAATTTAATCGGGTCGGGTCAGACTTGTCATCTCGAATCTCAAATCTCAACTACCAATTCCAGTGAATGTTTTACCGAAGAAAGTGAGTTCTAATTAATACGCTGAATCATATAATTTAAAATCATTGAATTAGAACTTCGTAAAATTGACCCGACCCAGCACCCGAACTTAGATCAAAACTTGAGTTTGCCCCGAACCCAAATACCCAATACCATGTGAACCGAGAGCGATTAAGTGATAGTAATCCAGAAAACGGAAACCTTATCAAACTTATTACTTGCCAATTAACAAATACTCTGAAAGTCCTTATTTTCTCCAGCCCTGACTCCATCTTCAACCACCGAGCATGCATTTATAGTGCAGATTTCGACCGTCACGTCCGTCGGCCTTATCTCTCCTGTTCGCCATCAAAGCTGTAATCATCTACTTTTATCTCCATGTAAGGTCGACTCTTTTCATCCGTTTTAATTTAGAAATTTCCTCCATGTGTTAATTATTTCAGATTAGATTACGATTTTTAATTGTTTTTTCTTAATTGAAGTTGATAATTGATATTCATATATCATTATGAATAGTTGGGTATTTCAGTAATTAATTGAATAAAATTTGCACTATCTTTAATTAGGGTTTTTGTAATTTGGGCCTTGTTGTTGGAATTCAAATTTCGTGTTTATTTTTGGCTTTTTTGTACGTTTTTGTTACTATTTGTCATGACTGTCAATCTGTCACCCTGAATAATGGTATTGGATTGAAAGGACACAATTTTGGGTCCTTGTGTGTAATATTGGAGTTGTGGTTACCATTTGTTTTTCATTTTGAATTATCAGTTTGTTAATTGTACACCATGGTGCTTTTAATGTTCAATTGGTAATTACATTTAGTTGATTTACCCTCGTCTTGTCGTCCCTTCGTGATACTTACATGGTCAGGTATGTTCAAACTGGCTAACTTAGTTGTTATACTCACTCAGTCCCATTCATTTGTTTACCTTTTACCTTTTATATTCATTATGCTCTTTATGAGGGGCACTTTAATCAAAGCTAAACAAATGATTGGGACGGAGGGAGTATAAAACCCCAGTCAAATCGAATCGTGTAAGAAGAGCAAATACATCCATAGTAAACCAATGATTGGGACATAGTGAATATAAAGTCTGTCAACTTTACTCATGTAACAAGAGCAAATACATCCACAGTAAGTCTTGTTTAAGACAGAGGGAGTAAAGTATCTCAACTCGACTCACTAATAATTGATATTTGTCAAATTTCTGATTTTGTTTTAGGTAATCAGGAATCGGGCTTGACTATTCGACGTCATGGCACACTAATTATTTCGGTAAGATAATGTTTACCACATTGAAATTTTGAAGGATGTACTTATTCACTATATTTATATTAGTGATGCGTAAGTATATATTTGGTAGTCATGGACGATCTTGTTGATAAATATTATGATTATTATGGGTTGTGTGGAAGCGATAGGCGTAATATTGAACATACGCTAGGAGCCTTGGAGTATTAGTACTTCTGTGTTCTATATGAAGAGCTAGACTGCTGATAGCCGAAAATCCATAGTGTAATGATGATTACTGATGTGAAAACAAACTGAGTGGATGATCTCGGATGATTTACTGACGTCTTTTGAGCATCGTTTTTCCTACCTTAAACCCGACTTTACTGATTTTTTTTCATTTTGGATGATGGAATTGCATTTCGGTGTGGGTAGTGGTCAAATTGCTGCAGTTTTGTGGTTATTTTTACTCCCCTCCCCATATCTAGCACAAAGCTTGTACCACCCGCCACGGCTTTTTCCCAATTGATTTTATTGTTTCTTTTACTCAATTTTGCTTCTAAGTTGCTTTAGAAACCTCTTAATTAAGTCTTACAAACATTAGTGGATGTCTTTTGAGCATCATCATTCCTCCCTTGAAGCCAACATTATTGATTATCGATTTGTTCTGTTTCTTAGGTGAAGCTACTGGATTTCAGAGTGGGTATTGAGTAGTGGACAAACTATTGCTGCCCATTTAGTGGTCAATTGTTACTTCTTGTCCCAAAATCTTGTTCAAAGACGTACTTGACACTGTTTTTCCCAATCAATTTTATGTATTCTTTTTTACTGAATTTAGATTCTCATATAAAAGAGAATTACGAGAATTCTAGGGTTCTTTTTACTTTGTTCATTTACCTAATTCATCTTATTGTTTCTTTTTCTAGAACTTAACTTTGGTTATATCAAAGGGAATGTGTGATCATTGGTTTGTATATGTTGTAAGCAGGGTGATGAGAATGTTAACCATCAATTTGGCTGTAGTTGTATAGAGCATGAAAAGCTTGGCTTTGGTGAATGTATAATTACAAACTCATGTTCTCATTCATGCTCCTTTAGACTGTTGTGTGATAAAAGAGTTTCAGGACTTGAGTAAAGAATGGGTGATTATTACAGTTGTTGTGAATCTGGTCTCATAAACAAGAATGTTGGAAGGTGAGCTTGGTGGCCAGGTGCTCGGTGCTCTTTAATAAGATTAAGCTTAAGATCAAGATGCTTAGACTGTTTTATTTAAAGTTATAAGTTGTAATTTAATGCAATTAAAATGGTTAGATTAAGAATACATACTTCTTACAAAAAAACAATGTATTTACGTTTTATTTTTTTTTCCCGAATAATATTATTGGCCTCTTACCAAAGTGTTGCATTGTCTACTGAAAAAAAGTTGCGTTATCGAGATGAAAGGTGTTGCATCTATTTATCGAAAGTGTTGCTTTACTTGATACAAAAATGTTGCAAAATGATATAAAAGTGTTGCCTTTGAAACAATGAGAGTGTTGCAGAAGCTTATAGAAGTGTTGCTGGAAAAAAGTGTTGCATATTAGATGAAGGTGCAACACTTTGTTTAAGTGTTGCACTAAGTGTTGCATTGGGCTATTGCAACGAAGTTTTAAGCAGCACTACTAAAAGTGTTGCATAATGTATTAGGCAACATTTTTAAGAGATTTTGCAACATTTTGATGGTGTTGCTATAGCTTCATATTGTAGTAGTTATTTCATTTTTGTACATTATTCACATATTAATATTTAATTTCAATTTTTTCTCGATACATAAGTGAAAATATATTCATGTGTGATCTTGTTTGATTCGTCTTCACGAGTACATTAAAAATATCTATCGTTTATAATTTTTGCAAATACGTAGCTAACGATATTTAGCTCACAAAACACACGTTGACAAACGTAAAAAAATAAATAGGTAGAGTGGAGTTGAATGGAGGAAGTAAAAGCAAAGACTATAATGGATTTTGATCTTTTTTAAATTTAAAACAATATATTCATCTTAAAAAACATCATTGAAAAAAGAAAAAGAAAAAGTGGGTTGAATTGCATGGGGTGATGGGGGGCAGTAAGCTGTTGTGCAATTACTCTCTATATTTTAATATGGGGACAACTTAGATTTCCTTTGTTTTAATTTTGTTTTGAATATAATTCATTCATCTGTATTATTGTCACCTTTTATTGTTTTCTTTATCTCAACTTTATTCATTTCTTTCTTTTAAAATTGTTCAATCACACTCACGAGAATACACCTTTTAATAGCTTTAGTCTTGACTTTCATCACCACACTCACACTCCTTCTTCCTCACCTTTTTTAAAATTTTAATTTCTCTCCTTTTTTCTTGGTTTTTTTGTTTCCTTCTTTTGCAGAAACAAGAGTGTATGATACCCAAGCAAGAATCAACTATAATGGGTTTCCACTTCCATAATTAGCAGGAAACACTCACAAATTAAGCTTAGTTTTGTTAATTTTGGTAGGTGGGTTTTTGTGGGCTTTTAACCAAACAAGTAAGAAGAAATTAAATTTAGTGTTTAAGAGTTTTGGTTTGACAAAAACATGGATCCATATGAAGCAACAAAAGTAGTATTTTCAAGGATCCAAAGTTTGGATCCTGAAAATGCATCAAAAATAATGGGACTTTTACTTATCCAAGACCATGGTGAAAAAGAAATGATTAGGTTGGCGTTTGGACCGGAAAATCTCCTTCACTCTTTGGTTGTTAAAGCTAGGCAAGAATTGTGTATTTCTTCTCAAAACTCCACTACTTGTACTACTACTACTACTACTAGACTCCTTCCTAACGGTCTTAAAATTCCAACTTCTCTTACTATCCCAACTCTTGCAAGTCCTTCCCCTACTTCCTCTCCTTCTTGGGGTGGTTCTGTCTTTAGTGACTTTCATCAGAATTCGGATGATCTTTTTAGTCCTTGTTCGTCTTCGACTAACGGTGGGATGAGTAGTTTGGGTACTAAGTCGTGTTCCTCTACTTTAAACCCGTCCACACCACCTTTCTACTGTAGTAGTAGTCGGAACGGTGGTGTGGGTGTGGGTTTGGGTAGTGGAGCTGAATTTCATCCGGATGAAATTCAGCTCCAAGAGCAGCAGCGCTCTCGACCCAAGAGCTCGGACATGTTCCAGTCCGACTTCTTGGGTAATAATGGGGTTGGCGACTCCATGTTGTATAATAACTGGGGAGCTGCTGGTGGTGGTGGTATCCCCCATAGAAGGAGCTGCTCTGTGAGCGATATCAATTTAGGGTCTTTGTTGGATGACCCGAGTTTTGGGTTCGGTTGGAAGCCTTGTCTTTACTATGCTAAAGGTTTTTGCAAAAACGGGTCGAGTTGTCGATTTGTTCATGGTGGAGGGTTAAGTGATTCTGAAGCTGCTGCTTTGATTGGGTCTCCTAGTAAGCTAGAGTTATTAGAGCAGCGCCATGAACTTCTTAGATCCAAGTCCATGCAACACCAGAAGCTTATGGCTGCCATGGCTTCTGGTTCACCTACTTTCCCTTACTCCATGAATAAAAACTTGAGTGTCTTTGCTCAACATCATCAAAATGATTCTCCAAGGTACTTGGTCACACTAACTACGGACCTTTCAGTTTCTTATTATTTTTATAATTTAATAATGCATATTTTGACTGTTGGTTGATTGCTTTGCTCGTTCCAGAGCAGCAGCAGCTGCTGCTCTGATGTTGGGTGAAGACCTTCATAAGTTCAGTCGATCTCCTCGCGGGCTAGACTCAGGTCGAGCTGATTTGAGCCCGGCTTCGAGGCAGATCTACTTGACTTTTCCTGCTGATAGCACATTTAGAGAGGAAGATGTTTCCAACTATTTCAGGTCACTTGCTTGCATTTGACCCTTTTTATTTGGGGCAAGTTTGCTTCTTTTGTTAATAAACTATAGATGACGTGTGAAATATACTTAATTTACGCTTGTTGGTGTTTGTGGTAGCATTTATGGTCCAGTTCAAGATGTAAGGATTCCATATCAGCAGAAACGCATGTTTGGGTTTGTGACCTTTGTGTACCCTGACACTGTCAAGATCATCCTAGCTAAAGGCAACCCTCATTTCGTTTGCGATTCTCGGGTTCTTGTCAAGCCTTACAAAGAAAAGGGCAAAGTCCCAGATAAGTTCAGGTCAAGCGTATGCACTGTACTTGGTTTTAATGCAATTTACGGAGTAATTAGTTGGAATTTCTTGCTGACAATTGTTGTTTGCTGTCTTCAGAAATCATCACCTAATGGATAGGGGAGACTTCTCATCTTGTGGTTCTCCTACTTCTGCTGATTATAGAGATCATTTTGATTCTCCTACCGGTAAATTCAAGTTGAAATTTACTCGGTTCTTTTATATTTTTACTTTGTTTTATAGCTTCATTATTTTGTACTTTTATTTTGAAAATGATGGTAGGGGCTAGAATGATGTATGATACACAGACACAGTACATGCTGTGGAGGAGGAAGCTAGAGGAGGAGGCTGACTTGCAGCAAGCGTTAGAGCTCCAAAGTCGAAGGTTGATGGGTTTGCAGCTTCTTGATGTCAAGCGTCACCAGCATCACCACCACCGTTCATTCTCTACTGGTGCTCCTTCAATCCACTCACCCACTCAGTCTCCCAACAGCATCTTTCATCAACCCATTCTTGGCTCGGATCGCAGCAGTCCAGATGCCTCTGATGGTAAATTCTTATGATGCCTTTTTATATTCGAGTATTTTAAATCATCCTTAAATACATAACATGAAGTACGGCAGTGACTAAAATTCTCTCTATCGAGTTAATTTTGGATCAAATAACAGGCAGTTCTACATTACTTGAGCAAAACCGACGGAGATAATTATTGGCGCAATTTGATATGATTTCACAATTCCAGCTGTACAAAAATCTTACTGATTCAAACATGCATATATCATACTGACATAGTATTTTGTCAAGTTGCTTAACTGATTGCATTTTTGCTGCCCCAGAAATCTGTATGAGCCCACCACTTAGTGAGGCTAATCAAGCGTTGGAACAGGCTATAAATGAGATAATTGACAGAGAAAAGGAAGGTTCAATTGGTGGGGAGTATAAAGTCCTTGTCAATGGCAAGGAGAGTCCTTGTCATGAAGATAATATTTTCGATTTACCCGATAGGTGACTACTTCTCTTGTTCTTTCTTTTTCTTTTTCTGTTTCGCATTATAGATGATAGCTCTCTTGGTTGGTAAAATGTTTATGTTAACTTATGCCTCCTTTTACACAAAATACTTCTGTAAAAAAAATGAAATTAAGATGCCAAGAATAATGAGTAGAGCAATCTCATCGCGGTGGCATCGTTAAGTTTTTCCTGCATTTTTGTTGTCTTCAATGTAGCTTGGAGCATAATCTCCCCGATAGCCCGTTTGCTTCCCCAAAAAAAGCAGCTGGTGGAGGCAGCTGTGAGGCGGAGGTGACATGTATCCAGGCCGCAACGTCTGGTAACAGTAACTCTAAAGGATCAGCTTTCCTTCCTTCAAGTCCAGCATTAGACATGGCTCCTTTCAAGACTTGTTACTTCCAAATGCCCAGGTATTCTAAAAACAAGTGTAAATAAAGTCGTTTTCTTCAATTTAGAACATTGATTGATTAGAACATATATGTTTGATTACATTTAGGGTAATGGACATAATGAAAAAGTTTTATTCTGTTTGATGCCCTTGATAAATGGAAATCCTTGCCTTAAGAATTTATAATCATGGGTCCACCCATTTTCAAAGTTGGTATCACTAGGTTGGAAAAGCCCTGAATTATGCTAAGTCTATCATTTTAAAAATATTCAAGGCTTTTCAATATTCTTTTGGGACAAACATATAGAAGTAGATAGGTATGATACATCTGTCAATTAGAGCATTATGTTGTATTAAGGGCCGTTTCGGTACCACCCTTTCACATTTTTTTTTTGCCCCGGACGGTACGTTGTGATCTAATTTTCCGTATTAGATCATGAGAACGTAACAGTATCTTACAATCTTTTTGTGTTTTAGGTTTTCTCCTGAACCTGGAGCAATAGGAATGTAGGTCGCGGCTAATGGTTTAAGATTTTGGCATTATTAATCATAATTAAAGGTACATCATTGTCACTAAAGCTAATTTATTATTTGTTGTTACATCATTACAACATGGTATTATGATTATTGAAGTTGGATACTTTGTTTGCTTTGGTGTTTTGTTGTATATTTTACAGGTAAAGATTAAGAAATGTGACCAAACCTTGTACACCAGCCAGACAACACCATGTAGGAAAATATCTCACAATCATCATCATCATCATCAATCAATCAAGTCCACATACTCTATATACTTGCAAGAATTCAAGTTCTTAGTACGTATTATTAGTTGAAAGAAGTGGGTAGTATGTACTATCATCACCATACAAATACAATACATATAAAGCCAGTTAGGATTAAGGGAAAAAAAAAAAAACAGTAGGGCCAGCCATTAATGCCCTATTTAATGTAAAATTTTCCCAAATCTCTGAAAATCTGTACCTCAGAGTTTGGACCATAGAGGTTATACAGCCCCCATGACAGTTAAAAAAAGGGTAGTGAATAATTAGTGTGTAGTAGTACTACTAGTGGTAGTAACTTATGTTATTTGGATACTTGAATTTGGCTGCATATTACGGGCCGATATTAAACTCGGAAACCTTTTCAAGCCCGAATTTGAAAATATTCACTTACTAATTTGTCCGATACTTGCAGCCGCCAGCCGATTATGGGTAACGTAGGTAAAATAACTGTTTAGTAACTGTGAAGTGTAATTTTCTTTCTTCCCCTTCCATAAGTCATCATTTCCTCCAATTGAAGGCCAGGGTTACTCTTTAGGAAAATAGTTTGCTTAGTATTTGTGTTTAGGAAAACAAATTTCTGTACAGCATGATGCAAAGCAAAAGCCGCGGTGGATGGGAGTTTGTATGTTGGCTCAAAGGGAAGGAGTGAAGCTATAACTACAGGAGATTGAAGCTCTCAGCAACTTCATCAGCTCAGCTCAAGTACAAATTATGTTTTTTTTTTTAAAATTTTATTATATTTTGCCAGCAGGGTTTAATTAGTTTATTAATGTTATTACTCCCAAAAAAGAATCAGAAGTTTTATAATGGAAACAGTGTCCATTTTGTTGTGCTTGTGCAATGAAGAAGTATAAAGTTGTCTAAAGCATGTGTGTGTTGTATTGCCTCTTGATTGAAGACAATTTGTCTCCTAGCTGTAGTTCCATCTTTTGGAAATAAATTACACAAGTGGGACTTTGTCTTTAATTATTAGTCATTACTTGACACCCCCTTTAACTTTTTTTAGTGTCATCTTTTAAGCTCACTTTCTTTCATCTCATTTCAGTACTCATTAAGATTATTGATTTACCCTCATGTAAACTTATAAACTTTAAATATTAATAAATAAAAAAAACACATCATGTGAGCTCAATTACTAAAAGGGGTCGGATAATAATACATCAGATGCATGACTTTACTGAATCGGACCTGAGTAGAGCAATCCAAATAGACTTGAACCCAAATTGATCAACTTTGATCAGTATCAACCTGAAGCAGTGGAGGGCCTTAATAATGACCCAACTCAATCAAAATCCGATCTGGAAGGACAAGTTAGACAGTAGAGTGTAAATGGTTGTATAGAGAGGAGGAAAGAACCAAAAAAGAGTCACATGGGGGGTGACAGTACATGTGGGTCAGAGAATAGGTATGACATAAATGAAGGCAGGAAAAGGGGAGGGGGGACCCAAATAAAATAAAATGTATGTGAAGGTGCGACCCATGACTACTAATCCAGCAACCCATCTACTTGGGCTTCCCATGTGAGTATGCTGCTTCCATTATAACCCAGACAAATTCAACCCCAATACACTAGACCCCACACTTTCCTCTTCTTTCTCTCACTTTCCTTTCCTCTCTGCCTTTCTCTGTTTTTACGGACATTACCAAGAAATTTCATTCAACCCAACGTATTTCGTTTTTTTTTTTTTTTTTTTTTTTTTATAAAAACTGCTAAGAGTGGGAAACCTGGATATGATGCCACACGTATGACAAAGTACACGATTTTGGGAATCTTTGGGATTCTGTGTTCTATGTCTTTGCTTGTTTTTTTCAACAGTGTTTCTTCGATCTTCGTGTATAATTTTTTTTTTTTTTTTTTTTTTTTTTTATAAGCTAAGAAAACTAGATTGATCATCCTCTAGGATAAGACCAACCTATTTCATCCTTTCAGATGATAAATGTGAGTTGAAGCCACCGGCTTTCAAACCACCTCGAAAGTATTGGACAAGAATGTCCAATCGAGGTAATAAAGTCAGCAACTTTATTGGCCTCACGGAAGCAATGTTTAACTATTATATCAT
>JAOWBH010000008.1:0-11438 GCA_028566215.1 Silene coronaria
ATCGAACTTGACATATGTTGTAGATGTCGTATGACTTTTTAATTAATGAAATGATCTTTTCGCTCAAAAAAAAAAAAGTTATTTAACATTCTACAACTATATAGTGCTCCTACAAATTGAATGATCCAGTGAAGTGTTCGGATCGCGGCGACGTGGGCGATTTGCGGACGATGACGTTGCGAGGTCACTGAAACTTATCATTTAGAGGAAGGAGAAGTCGTAACAAGGTTTTCGTAGGTGAGCCTGCGGAAGGATCATTGTCGAAACCTGCCCATCACTGCGACCACTGAACATGTTCAACCTCGTGGGTGTTGGGGTGTTGATAGGTGCCTTGCGTGCCAGCTCATTCCTCTCCCAAGCTGGAGTGTGCCCACTTGCGAGCTGTTCCCTCGGCAAAATAACAAACTCCGGAGCGTAATTCCTCAAGGATCATAAACTTTATGTATGTACTCTCCAACTACCCGATTAGCCGTGCGTAGGAGTGGTGTCATGTCTTAACAATAAACGACTCTCGATAACGGATATGTCGGCTCTCGCATCGATGTAGAACGTAGCGAAATGCTATACTTCGTGTGAATTGCATAATCCCCTGAACCATCGAGTTTTTGAAAGCAAGTTGCGCCCTAAGCCTTTGCCGATGGCAAGTCTACCTTGGTGTCACGCATTGCGTCACCCCCAAGTCCACCTAGGTGGAGGGCATGGATGATCGTTTTCCATGACTCACCGGTCACGGTTGGCCTAAAAGAGGAGCGCTCGACATCGGGTAGCCACGACGCACGGTAGGTGGTGGACAAGCCCTCGACCAAGCAAACAACCCGTTGCACATTATCATGCCAATGTGAGCTCGAAGGACCCTTTCACATTGCCCAAAAGCAACAAAACCGTTGCGATCCCAAGTCAGGCGGGGCTACCTGCTGAATTTAAGCATATCAATAAGCGGAGTAAAATAAACTTACAAGGATTCCCCTAATAACGTCGAGCGAATCGGGAATAGCCCAGCTTTAAAATAAGGCGGCCTTGCTGTTCGCGACGTTGATTGGGAGGGCGGCTGAACTCCAGTTTACTGGGAGTGTAGTCCTCTTGATTGTGGTAGGCAACGTGTGCCTTACGCCGTTACAACGAGTCACTTCTGTGCACTCCGGACGTTGGCATGCGGGCTCCTCATTCGGCCTATCTTGAAAAACGGACCAAGGAGTCTGACATGTGTGCGAGTAAACATGTACGATGTAAGGAAGCTAATTGATGGGATCCCCTTGCAGGTTCACCATCGGTCGAGCTTGATCTTATGGGAAGGGTTCGAGTGTGAGCAAACTTGTCGGGACCTGAAAGATGGTGAACTATGCGTGAGCTGGGGGAAGCTAGAGGAAACTCTAGTGGAGGCCCGAAGGGATAATGACGTGCAAATCGTTCGTCTGACTTGGTATAGGGGCGAAAGACTAATCGAACAGTCTAGGACATAGTTCCCTACGAAGTTTCCCTCAAGATAAATGGAGCTCATTCACGAGTTCTATCAGGTAAAGTCAATTATTAAAAGCATCGCTAGCGCAATACCCTCGACCTATTCTAAAACATTAGTTTTTAATGGATAAATTTGGTTTTTGGAACATTAGAGGGATGAATAATATCAATAAACAGAAGGAAATAAACTGGTTTCTATAGAATAATGATATTGGCTTGTTTGGTCTTTTGGAAACCAGAATAAAAATTAGGAATTTTAATAAAGTTGTGAATAATTTTAATAATGGGTGGAGTATTTAGACCAATACTAGATATCACAAAGGAGGAAGGATTTGGGTCCTTTGGCAGCCTACTAAATTTAGGATTCATTTTACTGAGTATGATTCTCAATTTATACATATGAGGGTGGAATCCTTGATTAGTAAGAAAAGTTTCTACCTAACTTTCATCTATGCCTTTAATGGTCTGAGTGAGAGAGTTCCATTATGGCATAAACTCAAGGGGATTGCTACTCATACTAGAGGTCCTTGGGCCATGGGGGGTGATTTTAACTGTGTGCTCTCTCATAGTGAAAGGTGTGGAGGGAATACAGCACAGGAGGAGATTGATGATTTTTTGAATTGTGTTGAGGATTGTGAAATGCTGGATATTCAGGCTACTGGATCCTATTATACGTGGAACAATAAGCAGAAGCCTGAGGATAGAACCTACAGTAGGCTGGATAGGTTCATGATCAATAAAGCTTGGTCAGATCTATTCCCTGATCTTTATGCTCACTTCCTACCTGAAGGCCTTCTTTACCATACCCCTTGCATAGTTGGGAGTCACACACAGACCAAGAAACCCATGAGTTTCAAGTACTTCAACATGTGGCGTAATTATGACAAGTTTTTAACAATTGTCCAGGATCTTTGGAGGATGAGAATTGATGGTACAATAATGTTCCAGGTGGTTAATAAACTGAAGGCTTTAAAACCTAAACTTAAGCTGCTGAACAAGGATAGGTTTTCTGACATTGAAAATAAAACCAACTTACTCTAGATCCGTGTCCTCGAGCTACAGGAGGATTTGGGTGTGCACCCTGAAGATTATACAAAGGTGGCTGAAGAAGTTAAGTTATCTCAGGAGCTTAAAGAGATGGCATCTGCTAGAGATAGTTTTCTTGCCCAAAAGGCTAAAGCTCACTGGATTAGTGAAGGGGATGCAAATGTTGCTTTTTTCCATGGCACTATCAAGAATAGGAGATTGAGGAATAGAGTTCTTATGATTGAGGATGCATTAGGGAACATGTGTCACACTACTGATAAGATCCAAACTGCTTTCTTGGATTACTACAAAGGGCTTCTTGGGACCACTACTAATACTAAGAGAGTAAGGACTCCTATAATTCAATGTGGCAACAAGTGTACTGAGAGCCATGTGAGTTCCTTAATGCAGCTTGTTACTACTGAGGAGGTCAAGCTGGCACTTTTTAGAATCCCTGATACCAAGTCTTCTGGGCTTGATGGTTTTACCATTAGATTTTATAAGGATGCTTGGAGTGTGATAGGAGATGAGGTGACTAGGGCAGTGCAAGATTTTTTTCATTCTAGGCAGTTGCTTAAACAAATAAACTCCACTACACTAACTCTAATTCCCAAATGTGAGAGGCCACAAAGTGTGCTGCAATTTCGGTCTATAGCCTACTGTAATGTGATTTACAAAACCATCTCAAAATTTTTATGCTCCAGACTAGGTATTACTATACTTGATATTGTGGGGCAAAACCAAGGGGCTTTCATCAAAGGTAGGAGTATTCTTGAGAATGTTCTAATTTGCTAAGATTTGATAAGACTCTATAATAGACCTTATGTATCTCCTAGATGCATGCTTAAAATTGATTTACAGAAAGCATACGATGCAATTGAGTGGGATTTCGTCAACCAATTACTCTACGCTCTTGACTTCCCAAGCGAATTCAGGGATATGATAATGCAATGCGTCACTACTACTACTTATACTATAGCCCTTAATGGTGAAAATTTTGGATTTTTTAAGGAAGGGAGAGGGCTTAGACAAGGGGATCCATTATCCCCCCTATTATTCACTCTTTACATGGACTACCTCACTTGGTCTCTGAAATATGCATCAACAAAGGAAGGATTTAGATTTCGCCCTTAGTGCAAAGAGGTACAACTTACAAATCTAATGTTTGCAGTTGATGTTCTCATGTTTAGCAAAGGAGATGCCAGATCCATGGTGTTATTACTCAAGGCTTTCAACATATTCTCAAAAACTCCAGGTCTTAAGGTCAGCCCCTCTAAGTCCAATACATATTTTAATGGAGTAACAGATAGCTTAAAGGCTTATTTCTTGAGTGTGTCTGGGTTTAAAGAAGGCTCCATTCCTTTTAAATATCTGGACATGCCTATTCAGACCTCAAGACTCAAAAAGAAGAACTGTGATATCCTAATTGACAAGATTTGTAAGAGAATCCATAGGATAGGCACAAGAAAATTATCATATGCTGGGAGATTAGTTATTATTAAGGCTATTCTTGCTACTCTACACTCCTATTGGGCTTTTATTTTCCTCGTTCCTAAAGGGATTATTCAAAAGATAGAAGCTATCTGCTGAAACTTCTTGTGGGATGGGGGTATAGACTACAATAGGGCCCCATTAGTGGCATGGGCTAAGGTATGCAAACAAAGGAGGAGGGGGTCTGGGATTAAGGAATCAGGTTCTATGGAATAAAGCTATGGTTGGGAAGTTGGTTGATTGGGTTGCTACTAAAAAAGATAGCCTATGGGTCAAATGGGTCCATCAACTATACATTAAACAACATTATTGGATGGAATACAGGCCTAATAATGAGTCCAGTTGGGCATGGAGAAAAATTTGCAAAACAAAAGATGATATGGCCAATGCTTACATTAATGGGAAGTGGTGTTTTGATGGGGTGTGTATTCTGCAAAAGGGTGTTATATGTGGCTGAGAGGACAACATCCGAATGTCATATGGGCGAAAATGGTATAAAATCACTGGTCAATTCCTAAACATATCATATTCACTTGGTTAATCCTCATTGAATCCCTAAATACGAAAGCAAAATTGAAACGATTTGGGATTTGTGACGAGGCGGTTTGCTGCCTCTGTGCTCAAGATGAGGAAACTCAGACAAATCTTTTCTCGAAATGTACCTTTAGTAGAATGATCCTTGATGAAATTAATAGGGAAATTAATCTAAACATACCTCATGAAAATAGCTTGGGATGGAGACTGAGTAGAAGAGGATAAAAGCTGCAACGAGGGATCCTTTTGTTGGTAATCATGTCGGGGCTTTACCACATCTGGTATCACCGGAATAAAGCTCAGCTTGACGGGATGATCGAGAGGCCGGAGAGAATATCAACGAGGATATTGATTGAAGTCAGAAATCGAATTCAGGCAATAAAGCACCTCTTTCAATAAAGGACCAAAAATGGTTACATGACCACTTTGGGGATGGATGGATTGTGGCATGAAAGAAGCGAATGAAATTTGAGGGAGATGATGCAGTAGAGTTACGGAGAAGGCGAGATCGACTAGATTGTTGTCGGTCTGATTGTTGTCGGTTGCAATCCCAGATAGGGATGTCTATCTGGTTTTGTAATATCTTGTTTGATGTCTTGGACGGATGTAGTTAAAAGGGTCATAGCTGATCCTTTTGATCGATCCAGTTTGTAAAGATTGGTTACCCTTCGATATTTTAATATACTTACATTTAAACCAAAAAAAAACATATAAACTATCTCATATCTCATAAATGTCATGTTATCATGTAACACTCCACCATATGATGCCAAACATCGCATACCCACATTGTACCATGAATTGATTATGCCAATAACATGAAATCAAGCACCCAATCTCATAATCATGTTATAGTGCACCCAACATCCCAATTAATCCTCTTTAATGACATGATTAAAGTTAAACATGTTATAATGCAATTATGCTATTCATATGAGACTAATTACAATATCAACAACAACATATACAACATGTTCATTATTTAAACCGAGTAGGAATAACCTACTTTTTAGCATACTCCATAAGCAAATCCAAGATAATAAGTATCCTCTCATAAAACGTCTCATCCTACAATAATCACAAAATAACTATCATAATACATCATATACTATTATACTAATTAAAACCTCTTATTATTACCCTTTAATTACTCATATAACTAATTAAATAAACCCACCTAACTCCCAAAGTTAGGGTTATGACAATAATAAGGATAAAAGGAGGAAGTAAATGATAAGGCTTACCAAGAATCTAAGAAATAAAAATGGTGAAGGTTGCTCAACAATGGTGGGAAAGCATAAGAAGAAGATGTGGATTTTTGAGAGGATATCTATAAGAGATTTTTGTGTTTTGTATAATGATAAAAGTGAGAGGATGAGTGGTTTAGTGGATAAGAAATCAGATTTCACTTCATGCTAAGTCCATTTCAAAGGGCTCCACTACAAATTAAACCACCTAATCCTCGTTCAGATCCACTCGATCGAGTGACTGAGGCACTCGGCCGAGTACACCACCCACTCGGTCGAGTGACCCATTTAACTCGGTCGAGTGGAAAACCATCAGAACCATGCCACGAATGACACTCGGTCAACCCACTCGGTCGAGTTCCAGGACCACTCGGCTGAGTGTCCTGCTACTCGCCCGAGTACAGACTTTAGTAAATCTGATGTGTTACATTCATACTGCACTGCATTAGTAACAGCATAGTCCTCAGTAAGGCTACCAACAAAGGCCTTTAATTTGGTTGCATTTCTTCATACTGCACTGTCAGAACAATGTTTGAACTTTAATTTGGCGAAAAAATGAAATGTTTGCTGAAATTTGGCTCGTTCTTTGAATGTTGGTGCCAAAATTTTAATTATGGCAAGTTACATTCAAGTAACTTGACGTTGACACTTAGGTTATGGTTGAAGGACAACAAAATTGGTTGAAAAGGAGGGAGAGGCACAAGACGGAATCTAAAGACCCTCAATCCCAAAAAAGCGTCTCATTTTGTTAATTATTGTAAGCTAATTAATGTAATTTCTTGAATTAAAATTTCTGTTTTATGTACTTAGTTCAAAAAAATAATGCATTTTTATTAATCAGAGGCATGTCTCCAAATGTAATGGTTGTGGAACAACAAGATTTTGTAAAAATAGTGCTAAAGGTGGCTGTTTTGGCTGTAATGAATCTGGAACGGTTTTGGCTGTGGAACAATTATTTGTTAATTAATGGTCATCAAATT
The DNA here is from genome assembly GCA_028566215.1 of Silene coronaria. Taxonomy (NCBI): domain Eukaryota; kingdom Viridiplantae; phylum Streptophyta; class Magnoliopsida; order Caryophyllales; family Caryophyllaceae; genus Silene; species Silene coronaria. The sequence continues at coordinate 6,737 of JAOWBH010000008.1, forward strand.
CAGGAGGGAACAATTAACAAAAGTGCACTTGCTTTATTTAATCCTAATTATTTCTACCTCTCTCGAATCACCAAACCCCACCCATATCCTTTATTAATATTATACCCCCACCCTTAATCCTTGTGCTCACATCAAATGGAAAGAAAATAGATGATGGGAGGGAGTATAATAATTTATTTATATTATTACAATCTAAAAATTTGTGCATTTGCACGAGATTTACGCTAGTGTTATTACTAAATCAATAACATAATAAAGCGGGAGAATTGGTTTTAACTTTTTATTTCCAAACAAATGACAATTGTTCAAATTGTACTCATTATCATTTTGGCATACGCTAAGCAACCTAGGCTCGTACTCGGCTCTTCTTATCCTTTATTTTTGACACTGCTCAAACAGAGCAGCCTCAGCCTCGTGCTCGGCTTGTCTTGTTATCACCCTTATAAGATACAATAAAGCTTGTATCATTAACATTTCTTTTCCCGTTCATACATGTAAATGTCGAACTTTCCATTACAAAACAATGCTTAGGTATTTTTTGACATCAGCTTGATTGCTTTAATTTCTTTATTGAACTTTTTTATTCGTTGTAATTAAAAAAAAAAAACACAACGAAGTTTACCGTGGGATGGAAAAGCATATTGTTTTGTGGAAAAAATATAATATACAAAACCATTGATTAAATCACAACCATCATTTTGTGGTTTGAGTAGTTGGGATAGATCTTGTGGTACTTGTAAGTCATGACTAATGTCATACACTTAAAATTTTACGGTTAGAACTCAATAACATAGGTATATACGTCTTGAATGAGCACCAAGGCGCTGACATTCATTAATTTTTGGTATCTCAATTTCTAGCTAGCAATTCACACTACATGGACATATCTCCTCCACAAGACCTATTCTTGTCTTTCTTAAAATATTCAATACCAACTTGCTCAGGATCGATCAACAAATTCATATATAAAGCAAACAGATAAGATTGTGTAATTATCAAACAATTTTTTGTGCAAATGCGAATGATTGGACCCACTTGAAATAATGTAATTCCAACATTGCATCACACAAATAGCATCAACCGAGCATCTCCTGAAATATAAACGAAACGTTTTTGATCTGCCGTCACACAATAAGTCACGCGTTATTATATATTACAAATTCTTGTGCAAGGCCATAATATCCGTCTTAAATATAAACGATTTAAGTATGAAAACACGCGTGCCTAGAAACGAACAAAATGTTTAGTTTTAAAAATGTAAGTGAGAGTATTTTAGACCCGGTGTTATGTTAAGGCGAATAATAATGTTGTATTAAGAGAGACTATTAACTGTACATGCACAATCATTATAGGATTAAAAAATGAAATATAAATTCAAAAAATTGCAAGTTGAATCTTTGCTAATAGTTACGAATTATGATTGGTTTCTTTTAATCTTGGAAGTTTTTGCGCACTAATGGACCAAATACGTACATTGAATACATCAGAAAGAATAAGTAGGTATAATGGAATGGAACAACTAAGCAACAACTGTAGTGTTACCAACTTACCGGCACTCAAAATCTCTTCTAAGTTGCGAGCTAAGGATAATGGTATTATTATACAAAGAAGAATTAGTAGTGCTTTAAACGGGCAATTTTGGTCTAAAATAATAAGACGAAAATTTATAACCATTTTTACAGTTAAATGTGAACTATTGAAAAATAAGTTATTATTAGCATTTAGATGTAACCCTGTTTGTACCATTGTGGTTATATTTAACCATAAAATGGTCACATATATTTGTCTGTAACTTCAGACGAAAAGTAGTTGTCTGAAACAAAAATCTGTGTACAAAGAAAGTAGTAGCTAGTTTTAAAATGGACTTATACCTTTAATTGAATACGTGGGAGAAGATATGGTCACTTGCACGGGTTGGCCCAGCACGATCTGCCTATTGGTTATGTATTTCTCAGCCCAGCCTTCGACCCAATTTATGGACTATAACAACAGTTGTAGTACAACTAGTAGCGTAGAACCTAAGTTTTATAATAATGTTTACGAGTTATGTCAATAAGATTATAAGTTTTATTGTAAAGTTTTTTAGCTCATCAATTTAAACTTTAAAAAAATAAACTTTGGAAAAACTCGGGAAAAATACATATAATTTCAGTTAGATGTAGGTTGATTGTATGATACTATTATACAACTGGAGGTAGAATCTTATTTACCCTTCGACCCAGTATGACCCGTGTAATGTTCGGAACGCTTCAGGGTCCAAGATCACCAGCTCAGCTTGCCATTTGGCCAAAAAAGAAAAAAAAATGAATATTAAACTAAACCCCTAGCCTAATAACCAGACCAGCCCACACCCAGGATCGGCCTCACCTTGCACCGACTCAGCCTGCCCACACCCAAGGGCCGGTTCATGGTCGAATTTACAACATTTTTAAAAAATAAATACAAATTAAAGCATAAATTTTGGTTCTGAACCGGGAAAAATCGGGTGACTGGGAACCGGAATCTTTAAAAAACTTTGATCGGAGATCCAGTTTTCCAGTCCAATCTGGTCCGTGCCGTAAAAATCGCGTCCAGACGGGAATGGATCGGAGTCCGTACAAATTTTATTTTTTATTCTGGTCGAGTAGATTTGGGTCCAGTTCGGTCCATTCTTCCAAATGGGCCGGATAATGTACACCCCTAAGTGTGTGTAAGGGGTCGTGCATGGCACTTGGAGGTTTTTGTATTACTCGGTATTAGTGAGAGGATTAAGATATGCTAATGGTGATTAGTGAGTGGACCACTAAACATAATAGGAACCTAATCGACCTCGCATTAGAGTAGATTGATCAACCGAATATGTTTCAGTGGACTGAGTAAGAGTCTGGGAGGGACCGAGTTGAGTGCACTCGGCCGAGTACAAGTGTACTCGACCGATTGAGTGCACTCGGCCGAGTGGCAATGTGTCAGACGGATTTTTATTTCAGATTTCCACCGTATCCTTTCACTTCTTATCTTCTTCCCTTTCTCTCTAAAAACCCTTCATTCTCTGTAAAATTCCCTTAAACATACTTCTATGAATTCTAAGCTTGGATTGAAGATTTCACACCTTATTCTTGCTTCCTTCACCATTGTAAGTTAGATCCAATCTCCACTTAACCCTAACTTTTGGGGGTTTTGTATAATTCGTTAATTAGTGATTTTAATTAGTTTAGTGAGTAATTAATGAGTATTAATAAGGGATTTTGGTTAGTGTAATAGTATAAGAGGGATTATGATAGTTATTATGTAATTATTGTAGGATGAGACAATTTTATGAGACGGAATCGGGTTGGATGCGATTAGCTTGTTGGTGTATGCTTAGAGGTAGGTTAATCTTACTCGGTTTCAATAATTATGATGCAATATTGATGTTTATGCATATTAAATCTCACATGATTAGCTTATTGCATTAGAGCATGTTTATAAACATATATGTTGTTGAAGAAAGTAAATTGGGATGTTGGGGGCGCATTATAACATGATATTGAGATTGAGTGTTTGATTTCATATTGTTGGCAAGATCATTTCATGATATGATATCGGATAATTGATGTTTGACATCTTGTGGCTAAGATGGTATGGTAAAAATGAAACTCATACATATGATGGTTTATGTGTTCGCATGATGCATTTCATATAGTGTCGTATTTGTGATGTAGGAGACATGAGGAGGCGTTGTGGTAGTGTTACTTGGTTGTCATACTTATGATCCTTGTGATAATTACATAGTAAAGGATGGTTGTCATACTTAGTTGCCTTTCATACTTATGTTTGCATCTTTAGTTGCATATCATAATCATGTTGCATATCTCAGTCATGTTATCGTCATTCATGTTAATATATTATTGAGACTGACGTTTGTGCGGTTGTGTATCGTCACCTATTTCCAGGGTGGCCTGTTGTGATCAATATGATGTTTTCGATCATATGGGGAACAGATTATTATAACAGGTTGTTATGACGCGTTCGGGATTAGGGCCGCACGACGGGGTTGAACTTATAGATATATGTAGAGGTCGTAGTTGACGAGTTGTATTTAATATTCATTCGTATGTTGTAACCACTAAATATGTAATATTTATAAAATGTTCTTTTATTAGAGTTTTGAAACGCTACCTCGGGCAACCGAGATGGGGACACCTTCAATTACCATGGCCGGGTAATCGGGAGTGTTACAAATTTGGTGTCAGGTCATGCACGAACTGGGTTGGATCAAATAGGCGCAGCACGACCTGGGTGGTGTCGGGGCTAACGCAGGCCAGGCGGGTCGTGCGCATGTAACCTTACATTTACTAGGTAAACGAGTTTAACACCGATTGTACCTGATATAGGGTAAAAGCCGTATCTCCTAAATCAAAGTAAACTTAAAATACTACTAACAGATAGATAGCGGTAAGATAGGTATCGAATCCACAGGGAGGCGGTTATTATTCAATTTGCTAATATTTCAACTTGTCTTAAAGTAACAATTCCTTGAAGATGTGTTTGGTTGTTTTCTAAACTAATTGCGAAAGTAATAAAGGTGAATTCAATTCTATTAAAAAGTCTAAGGATCGGGTTCACTAGGTAATCATCAGGCAGTCAGATTCAATTTCATTAACAGGGCTAATTACGCTGTTTAAGGCTATATGATCGGTCGATTCAATATCTCCTTTAGATCTAATTTAACATGTGGTCGCTA
>JAOWBH010000009.1:0-16861 GCA_028566215.1 Silene coronaria
GTGAGATTGTGTAACGTCGAAACTAAAAAAAAATTGCAAGCGACACTAATTGATTCATATACTTACTTGATGAGTTACATCTACTAGACACTTCACTTACATACCAATCCTTCACATACATACCAATAATTAAAATCTTAAAAGAAGAAAAAATATATCGATTTCTATATCTTGGGGTATCTTACACAACGCGCATGATACAACAACTAGTATATATAAAAGTACCTACTTGATTCTCGGCCCTCGACATTTTTCTCAAGGTTCGCCACTGCCCGAGTCCTTTTTTTTTTATAGTGTAATAGCTAACGTTATGATGTAGAGAGCTAACAGGTAATTAAGGAGTGTCATTTTAGAAAATCACTTACTTCAATACGGAAGTAAGTGATTTAATTTTACAATGACACTCCGCATTCTTTCATAGTTATTATTGACTGATTTAATTTTACAATTTTTAAGACCGGCCCGCGTATTACGCAGGTTTAAGACAAGTATAATATATACACACACATTAGAAACACTGGATCTCATACATGGAACCCTACAAAACATCAACAAATGAGGACTCGGGAACCTTTGAAGATATTCCCTTTGAAGATAAACACTTGGCCTCAACGGCAAGTGTTTTAACAGTGTGTCTACAAGGATCACCACCAAATACAGCATTCGAAACACCAATAGTACATTCTTGTTTTCCTTCGCAGAGCTGTTGAGAGACAAAGTGGACAACGTTAAATCATTACTAACGATAAAGTAAGAGCATTACACCACTGTCTCAAAAGCTTCGTGTACTTGGGAGTGGTAGGCAAGGGGTTTAACTGTATGCAACTAAACCAAGCGTTGAAAACACCAAGTTTTTTTCTTTAAACGACCATAAACATAACATTGGTCTCTTTAGACCATAAACGCTGGTCTTACAAATCAGTCACTGAGTAATTTACACTATTTTTAAATGTGGAAGTCTAATGTTTCAAAAGAAGATCGTGAAACTTCAAACACGACATAGAATGTGGGTTAGAGAATCCACTCTTCTAATATAATAGAGTTTGCTTTGTACTCCTTTGACCTGTTCTATGTGATGGCGAATGAGTGTTAAGACTCTCACCCACTCGCATAAGCTTGAGTAAAAACGTACCAAACACAAAGTGAATATATGGATCAGTTCTGTGGCAGGACTTGCTTATCCTACAGGAGGGTAATAATAAGACTAATATTCTCATAAAATGAACATCCTCTTCCCTTAGTGATTCTTTCCAACCACCTCTTCCCTTCCCGCACTCATAACTGCAGCCATTTCAGTGACAGCTCTAGACACCATCATGGCAACTGGTCGGAGACCAATTCTCTAGGGACGACAATGACAACACTAGTTCAAGCAACTAGACTCATCCCCCTCTCTCTTTATGTTTGACCATTTTTGTTTCATTTTTTTTATCTTCTTCTTCAACCCAGTCTTGTCAGATTAGGTTTCTTTGTAATGATTTTGGAGAAGAGGTAAGGATTGGATTTTCCAACGGCCCTTAATGACACCCTATATATAGGATTGGTAAACCGTTATTGGAAAACGGTTAAATTTGAGTCTTGGCGAAAATATTTTTGAGATCTTCAAGCTGGGAGAAAATAAACGAACACGGTGGTTATTAACATAATGGGCCGCGACATAAGATTCCAGCGGTGGTGTCACTGTTCAGGAGGATGTGTTGGCAAATTGCCAGTGTACAAAGATAGCAGCTGTGGTTGAGGTGGTGTGGAGGAATAGTTAATGCCTTGATGGTCAATGGTTTATAAGGTGAGATGTTCACTTTTGGATCATTCAGTTAATGAGGTCTTGTTGAATACGCCTTCCTCATATGGGAACTTGTTTGAACTATTGACCATGACAAAAGAAGTGAAGAGTACTAGAAAAATTCAGAGTTGCTGTCACCCACTAACCTCGGAGACCATATTGAAAGAGTTTGGTGAGTGGCAACTGCCTGTAGAGAATCTCTGACAGCTGCCCTGTGGGGTTCCATAGCTGGCAAAAGCGGTAGAGATTACATATCCAGGTTCGCATTGCAAATGCATCTCTGGAGTTGTGTCATTGATATAGATCTTTCCATCAATAGAGGCACTTGTAGTGGTCAGCCATTTCGAAAGAGGGGGGTAATGCGATTCTGATACCTCGGCACATATGGTATGCGTAGAATGTGATGTTACTGATATCTCAAAAGGGTTACCCCCAATCTCTTCAAATACAACCAGTAAGTTGTTTGATTTCTTCAGCCATGATCGTGGCACATGGTACCTGCAAACGGAGAGAACCACATTAAGAGGAGTATGGCCACTGGTTATTGGGATGCATGTGAACGCGTCCATGTCAGGAACGAACATGAATTGCTTAAAATCGTCTGATTTGGAAAAATAATTTCTGCATGCATGTTAAGGGAACCTTAAGACATCATGTCACTTTGAACATGATTTACTTTAGCTGACTACAAGTCAGTATGTTCCATATTATTTTGCACATTATGACCCAAGTCACTTTGTTGTTGTTACTGCTGCTTCATTGTAAATCACACTCGCTAATTGCTCTAAGTCTTCACTAAGGGTTAGAAACCAGCCACTAATTCTATTACTAGGAGTACTATAATTTTAAAGTACACTAGTACACAAATTTGAACCATAAGAGTTTTATTTAAACTTGTAGAAACTCCATGTATATGGCTCCACGTTCCAACTAAAGTCTAGCTACCCACGCTCACACTGAATGGTGCGAGCTCTATCTAGAGTACAGCAAGAAGACAACTTGAACAAACCTCTTCTAATTCCAAGCCAGGAAAAATAATTGGTTTTTACATAGATGTATGGGAGATCCCCACTGGCCAGAGGTGTCAATCAGGTCACTTAGATCAATTATGGGCCAGGTCATATCGGATTCCGGTTTCATAGGGTCAAGTTGGGCCGGGTTCAGTTTGGGGTATTACCGAGTCAGGTTATCAATATATATTTTTTCTAATGGAATCAAATTTGGACCAATATGAACAATTTTTAAGTGGCTTTATTTTAGCTTTAAGTTAATGATGATGAATGTCTATTTGGTCTTATTTGGACCATAATTAAGCTAATTTGTTATTAGGTCATCCACATGACTTTCGAGCTGGGTTTGGATAGGTACATATAAGGTTGTTATCAGGTACCGGTTTAATTGCGGGTCGCGGCATAATTTTCAAGTTCTGCCTGGTCAGGTTCCGGGTAGTTCGATTCGCGGTTCCTCTGGTTGAATTACAGAGCAGCTTCTGCGAGCTTTACCCGGGACAGACAATTTAAGATACTCTCTTATTTCCTTTTTTACCTTGGTCACATTATCTTCCCTATTTTCTTATTTGGACATATAATTATCCATAGATTGACAAGAATACCCTCACCAATCACTCTCTCCTAACACCTCTGTCCCCAACCTCTTACTATCTTCTCAGTTTCTCACAACACCTTTCCTCCACCACCACTCACACCTTTACCTCAGCCTTGATATGAATCACCAACGCTTTCATCAGCACCACCGACACCGACACCCCATCTCCTTCACCTGACAGTTTAACACCCCCTCCTTCAACTAAAAACTCTTTCAACCTCCCTAAAAAAATCAGACCACCACTCTAAACATCATCGCGCATGACCACCACACCCTCTATCGCACTACCCCACCTTTTTCTACCACCGAATCATCCTCCACCACTTCATCATCTGCCACAATCCTCCCTTCCACCTTTCCCATATGCACTAACCCCATACTCAAATGACTCAGTCACTAAGATCAGAGGCAGCCACCTCAACCATCTCCACTCATCGTTGGGTACCCCTCACCACCTCCTGACTTACCCAACAATCACTTACAATCTAGCGAAAAGCTCAGATCTAATGATTGTTTAGGTTTAGCCGCTTAGGCTTGCGGTCGGAAATGATGATGGTGGTTATGTGGTGGCTCAATGGCTCGTTAATTGGAGATGATGATGGTGAGTCTTGACAGAAAATGATACAGTGAAAAAATGGGGTTAAGATATGTGGTAGATTCATTGCTTGAAAGGGAGGGTAATATAGTAAAAGACTTCTAATTTGACTGTTTTCTTATTTCTTGTGTCCAAAAGGAAAGGGAAGATAAGTCAAACTTGGAAAGAGTACTATACTAGAACTAGTTTAACTAGTATTCCACATTCCAAGACGGGTGTGACGCGTATGCAATGGAATTAAGGATGCTAATGCCTCAAGATTATTTGCGATGACATAAGATGAACATGAGTTAGAGATAAAAGCTTGATTGAACTTCAAATATACCCGAAACTCATACATCAACAAAATATGTAAGGTTTGTCAGCACATCAAAACCATTAAAATTATTATAAAGTTGCAAGAATGATTTTACAGGAGCCTCTACTTCGCAAATTGCTACTAGAAAGCCACTACCTCTACCATTAGAGAAAAGCATGTAAAGAACATTTTGAGGTATAAAACCAGTTCATATTGAAGCCCTTTTCATAAAGAAAAGGAAGGAAATGTATAAAATACCTCTAAATAAAAAGTGTAGATAAGTGGAACTACACCCACTTGTTCTTCAAATACCCATAGTCATTGACAAACATTAATACAATTATACCTCTCCCCAAACCACCCCCTCTAGATACATACATAAAATATACGGAATATATAAGAAAAGAGAGCACTATATACCTTACTTGAGTAGGTTTTCCACAATTGGTGGTACACTTGGCCGAATCATATTTTCCCCGATAATCGCAAGTACTTTGACATCCATCTTCTGGAGCAGACAATGTCCAATATCTTCCAATATGATGGCCATTAACCCATGCTTGGCCTTTACCCATACTTTTTAAATCAAGGGCAACGGGTTCCATCCCATCAGGGGCATCAAAATAAGTCTGCAATGGATCGATAAGAAACCTAAATCAGAATCATGTATAAGTGCACCAAAAGACGAACAATATGGTTTGAACACATGCAAAATCATAAACAACCCGTTTTCGATTCAAAGTATTTTTACACAGTACAAGATTAAATTGTGGAATCAAGAGTACAGCAAAAAAACAGGGAGAAAACATAGTCAGCTTTGATGTTTTCAAGAAAAAGAGAAAGGGTATGCAATTTCCCCACTCCCTTAGTTGATGACTTGATGTTTGTTTGCCGTTATTTTTCATTGATATGGGGTTTACCTCTAATCCCTCCCCCTCTCCCTCGGAGGGGTTTCGATGCTTGGGGAATGGTTTTCAAGGGTGAATGTGGGTATTAGGGAAACAATTTTGACAGGATAAAGGGACGTGGGCTGGGGAGATAGGTTGCTGGAGTCGGAAGCACCAGCAATTGGGCCAAGGTGGGCAGTCAGTGGTGGTGGTAGGTTGGGGTGTTGTTGGTTTTGGGTCAATTGTTTTCATTCCCTTACATACAACCAACCACGAGGGAATGAAGGGCTAGCCCATTCCGTTCCCCTTGTAACCCTTTGTTAATTCATAACCTTTCCCCTTTGCAATCCAACCGCCCCCTAATTGCTTTCAGAAAGTGTAACAAATTTAGTTATCTTATACTTCAGATATGAAGTGCATGTGAAGAATTGGTGTAATGTCGTCGTCGTATCCTTAGAATTTTATTAGGATACTAGTATACTACAACACCAATGCAGTTGTATGCATTGAATGAAAAAATTCTGATATTTGGGTGTTGCTATGCATGATGCCAAAACCAACCACAATAAAATGGGGGCAATTCTGGTATTTACGCACCGAAAGCCATCGTTTTGCCAAAATCTGGCACGCCACTAATACCTGATCGAAACCCAATAGTGTCAATTAACTGAACAAGAAAAGAAAGAGAACAAAAAAGCACAAGGATGTAATAACATAAACACTCAAGAAAAATAACGAAGAGTGTGTTATGAAGGAGCAATGACTCGGCTAAAGCAAAGAGGGGCATTAAAAAATCTCTTTTGTGCAAGACTTATGGAGAATGGGGGAGTCTATTTTAAAGTAGCATTAAACTTGGTGCACTTTTCTTGATTATTTCTTCCTTATGCAAACTCAATCGGTAGTTTGTATTAACACAGCTCTATACAAGAAAATCTATGGAAATATTGTGTGTATATGTGTTCTTGTCCACATATTGGTCAAGACACTTGTTTGAATGTATGTGTGTGTCACTTAATGTTTAAACTTCAAACGAAGTGTCACACTCTTGACAACGTGGTGTGGAATCCGAGACCATGCCGGCGTGACATAGTAACATAGACAAAAGCTCTAAACCCAGATCAATTGGTGGATAAACAAGATGACCAAAAATTCGCCATTGAGTTGTGTCGTTGCGGTGGAGATTAGACAGTTTCTCAGGCAAATGGAGCTAGCGAATCAGATTATGATGCTTCACCAGCAACATGTTCAACCTTTGCATACAAGTATTAATTGATTTGCATCAGCCTCATGCATTCCGATTCAATTTATATAATATTAGAATCATCATCACAGTTAATCAAATAGTCTAAATATTACAGAAAAAGGGAATAACGAAGAGACAGAAAAAGAAGTATAGAGTAGCAAAGGTACCTCAAGTTAGAAACTGTGAGCGAAGTTAAGGGGTCATTTGGTTAATAAGAGTAATCACAGGCTAAGGTGAAATCCATGAAGGTGTGTCGCCATGGAGAGGGATAAAGCTCACAGAAGCACTTTTGAAAAGTAGTATGATGCAGGAGTATTTACCTTGTACCAGCTCAAAGGATGTTCAACAGCATCAGTCATCAAGTCAAGCCAAGCAGCTTTTTCGGTTCCATCTGATGTGTAAATTTGCTGAACTTCGCCACTAAGCCCAACCTATAGTGAGGAAGACTTAAAGAAACACAGGAATACTTCATAAACAATAGACACGTCCTCATCAGCAATGGACGCGAGGACCGAAAAGATAGTTAACAAATGCTCAGAACAATGTTGTTGCATCAAACACATAATGGAGCACACCAATTTGCCCTAAAAAATGCACTCTTAATTATTTACCTTACCAACCTACAGAAAAACACATATTCTAAAGCCGCACCATTGTCTTTCACACTACTGAAAAAACCTATCAACACTCTGACTTTGACTTGAATATATCGACATTTCAAGCTTTATCAACACCACCACCACCCCCAACAACATTACCTCAATACCTCTGGCTCCTTCAAGAATTAGACTTAAAATACTCCAACTACATTCACTTAATCATGCCTAACTCTCATTTTTCATAAGCAATTCCGGCATATTAAATTGTTAGATTCTATCCTAACATTAATTCCATATTGTTCCTTTTTATTTACTTGTAGTCAAAACAAAATATTTTCTTTACAAAAAAAGCAGTTGAATTAAGCTCTGGCATTTATATCAAGAAGTTGTTGAGCTTTGAGCTGGCCCTTGAACTTGGAAGTATATCATACAAGTCGATCTCGAGCTTAGGCAAGTTCAGAATTTCATCAGCCCAGTTACACCTGTAGGCCAACCCTACTTAACGAAGTTTTCTATCACTCTAAAACGACGACAACAACATGAAAAATTGCTTTAAGAATTGCACTGTATGACTGCTTTAAAATAAAAAGAAGTGTAACCAATGCCATTCACTAATGTTTTTCTGAAACTTTAACCGGTCAAATGGCTTAGTGTGTCACTCTTAGCAAGTAACGTATCTTGCGGAACATAAAAGTTTGGCAACGCGTTTTGTAATCTGAAGTTCTGAACTCAGCGATTCAATTTTGGACAAGTTAAGGCCAATATCACTAAAAAAAATTGCTTTTGTTAAGCTTTAGAATGTACCTGGTATGTCCAGGATGATTCGGAAAGATTCATGTCTCCATTACTTAGTCCTGTAAGTTTAATTTGACCCCTGAATCCACCCCCATCTTTCTCCAAAAAAGCACCATAATTCTGGATGACAAAAGAAACAAGATAGATATGAATAACTAACAGGCGTCAAAACACTCTGCAACCCAGCAAACAGAGAAAGAAAGAAAGAAAGATTTACAAAACAAAAAAAGCTGAGGCACCCTTCTGCAGATGGTACCAAAGAACATAAAATGAACACATAAGAAGCTAAATATCAAATAAGGTAATGAGAAGTTATTCTCTTCATATGGTGCAAAATAAACAATTTCCCGAGCAGAACCATAATTTGACACAAGAGAAACAAAAATGAAAAGAGAACAAACAAGGTCACCTCCACTCTAGAGATATCTCTTCCCTCAAAAGTTCCAATGAGGTAAAATCCAAAATAAAGACAAGGAACGAGTAAAAAACAATGGATGACCTACGCATCTACAACTGACACGAAAAACTGACGAAGTAGACTCGGGAATCATGACAGCATTTGCAATTAAAGTTTTTGCGGATGTAGCATACCTGCAGACCCACTGTCAGAGACAGAAGCACAACATCATTATATCCTTCCAGCAATTGAAGAGGCTGGAATACTTGCACCCAACTGCCAACTCTACTACCTGGAGTTACAGATACAGAAGTTAATTAAGTATTGGCAGTCTTCTTATACCGGAGCATCAAGAGATAGTAGATAGCATGGATTTGAATCAAGGTCGTGAGTTCGTGACATTGAAATATGACCTTTTTTGCAAAGGTTTTGAAGATCATCGTGACTGCATTTCACCACATTTTGAGGAAATATTGGCCGCATTTAGCGAGATTAAGTCACCTTGACCAATAAAAAAATTCAATAAGGTAGATAATCTCTGGTCTGCAATGCTCTACAAGTCCACAACTCCATATTAATCTTAAAATCGACACTAGTGTTCATACAAAATGAAGTTGCCATCCGGTCTGCAATGCTCCACAAGTCCACAACTCCACATTAATGGTAGCATATTCAAAAATACTAAAATAGTGTTTCATCGGTTGTCAATCTTAAAATCGACACTAGTGCTCGTACAAAATGAAGTTGCCATCCGGCGTGGGTCTACGATATCAAGAAGTGTGCACTGTATTGGGCCTGCCCTCGTTAATTTCGATAGGTGATGAAGCTGAATCAGGTATACACAGTGCCTCAATGGCTCCCGCAAATTGCGGGGTAAGTTGATATGAGAGAGATGGCAGAATAATAGGAACAGGTTTTGGAATCATGATCAAAAATAATTGTTGATTGGACTGAAATAATGGAGTTTCTATAAACAACTCCAAGTTGTGCAAGGAGTTGTCATCCTTGCCTATCTCCACTGTATATTGTAAGGGTCTCTAAAGTCTAAATTGACACGTGACCGTAGTTATGGCACAAATCATTTAGCCATATTTTGCTGTCAGGGTCCTACTCTACTGTTGTTGTTTGCACTGCATACATCATTACTACAAACATCATTTATAATATTTTACCCAAACCAATTGAGGAAATTTACGCAGGAAAGAAAGCAATACCTGCAAGTTGACCATTCACATATATATGAACCACATCACGCATGCTATCAATTGTCAATGCTGGACTTACTCCACTTCTTTTCCAAAATGAAATGTCATCAACTGAAATATATATTCTGCATTGTGCACAATATGGGTATTAGAAAAGTAACCATGATTTGTTATTAGCCAATTAATTTGTTCAGGTTATCAATTAGTTGCATTTGGCTTTTAAAAGGAAGATCAATGATGTATACCTAGTAAAGTGCCAAAGATAGTCAGAGGAATCTTTTGTCACATTTAAGTGTTCTAAGATGCCACGGACAGCAAAACTACCATTTGTCCACACTCCCACAGTCTCATCTACCCTCATCCAGTTTTTTGAGATCAAAGATGGCCCATTACGGCGCAATAATACATGTTCCAATGCTTTTGAAGGTTGGTGCGGAACAGATTGTATGTCTTTAATTGACGTCTGAGCACCTACCTGCATCAAAATTTAAAGGACAATAAGATATCCAGAGGCAAAGATGAAATGTAGCCACAATTCGGATCAATTTTTGGGAGAAATATCGCACATCATACCACAAATGGCTAGGCATGACCTAAACCACATCAATACTTCCACCAACCTTCAACTCATATTTTCTCATCTTATACCCCTTTTGGCCTAAATTATACAGCAACATATGAAACGGAGACCCTCAAAAAGAGTTGTCAGAAATGAAAAGCAACATACCTAATTTTTGTAGGGTTAATTCATAGGAATAATCCATTCTAACACTCATCTTCTCAAAATAATCTAAACTACGTTTTAACCTAAAATAAACCCAACAGTGGGTATTATCTTCTCCAAATGCACTCGCTTGATTTTTGACCTATGATTTAAGGTTAACATGGCAATACATGACCTGTTAATAATATTATAATAATAAATTTTCCTAAATCTCAATTCCCATAAATATGAAAGCTAGTTACTCCCTAGTTAAACCTAACCTCCCTCCTCTCCAATCACTGACCCCTTTGTTTTTCCCACCAAACACCAGGCACCCACGAAGTATCGACTCGCTCTTCACTCCACCACTAGTCCCTCTAACTCCCCTGTTCCCATTTACCATGCATTTGCGTTGTGGCGTCATCCTTCCAGAGGGTGACATCACCGCCCTTTTCACCACCGCCTTTTTACCGGCCCTTACTAAATCGATACGGAGTTGAGAAGTATCCGTTGAAACCCAACAAATTCCAGGAGATTTGATCAACAAAAACACGGAAAGTGACAGATCAAGGGAGAACAATTTCCCATGTTAAACCAACCCATGTGTAATCCGAGTAAAGATGTTACTTTCATTTCCAGAAAGAAAAAAAATTACTTCATCATCTGGGTAGTCCTCAAATTCAATGATAAACACAATATTTTCATCACTTTTCATTGGTGACGTTGGGTGGTGTGGGGATGAAAGCAGTGTTTGAGGAGAAGGGGGAGGAAATGGTAGAAATTATCACTCTCAAGTCTCAAGTTGATTATTATTTTTAGTATACATTTAAGAAAAAGAATTAGATAAATGTCCCGACTAACAGGTAACCGGTCATCTAGTTCGTTTTGAGAATATATGGCTCAAAGTTGGTTATATTGTGAGTTAAAATGTTGTTTGGATTATTATAGAAGATGAGTAATAGTTCAGATTATTCTTATGAATTAACCCTTTTTTGTAATGCATGAGAAAATTAGTTTGTCAGCAGCATAAACAAAAAACATCTACATAGAATAGGTGCTCGAGTAAGAGCAGAAGAAGATTATGAGACAGCTATATTCATTCTAATTATACGAGACACCTGCATTTTACATCTTAATTGTGTAGTTGAACGAGATCCTATAACCGTCTCACGTCTAACAGTGAAGACTTTTATGATTTTACCTATTCAAAATTTGCTAGAGGTACAATATCCTATATACGGTAATGCCACAAGGGTATGCAAAATACACAATAAATTCAGTGAAGTATTTGCTTCATGAATATTGGATAAACCCTTTGGTACTTAAAATGTTTGCAACATTAAAAAACAAGAATTTTTTTATCATGGCTTTACAACATAAGATTGGATGTGAAGATGGAGGCCAAGTAGGTTAAAATATGTGTCAGCCAAACGCCATAAATAGCACAAGCAAGCATATGTTATGATGTTAATGGATACTCCCTCTATTCCACTTTTATTATCAATCTAGAGAGAATTTAAGAAAAAGGGATGGAGAAGAGGATAATATTGAAAATTCACTCTTTTCCTTACCCAAATTAGAAAGGGGGCGATTAATAATTTGGAAAAATTGAGAGAGTGAAGGGGACAATAAAGTTGGAATGGAGGGAGCATAACATAGTACATACACATTGACTAATAAAGTAGGCTAGGCAACTAAATGATTAACAGTATAACGCAATGCCTCAGGCAACCAAACCTTTGCAGTGTTGTAAGCCACATTCTTGCAGTCTGGTAATATACTGACAGACCATGGAGGTAGAGAATATACGCGACCTCGGAATTTCACTGAAGCCACATTGTGCTCATTAATATTAGCAAGAAACGCTGAGCACCTACTATAGTTACCACCAATGCCTCTTTGTTGATAAACATGAGCCTGAACCATAAAAAAGGAAAAGTATGCTCAAGACTTCAGTAGAATGAGAAACATCTCAAATTGTAACTCGTAGCAAGTAGATCATTTGGTGCCGCCAATTATTCCACTTTACAAAATCTCGCAAAAAAGTGGGACTTTAGAAGGAGTGCAACTTCAATATTCACAAAATGTATCAAAAGATGAATAGACCACTTATAAATAAAACGATACTGGCAGACTCAGGACAAACCTCCTGCTGTGGTCCCAACTTGACATATTCCGGTGAATCAACCGCAACTAGAGCAGCTTCACAAAGTTTGATTGCGGCATGCAAATCCTTCAAATGACCCCACTTAGGCTGGCTCAGAAGTCCTATCAATACAAGAGTTATCAGTTCTACGGCAACTCCAGAGGCTTGCATGCAAAAAAAGCCACAAGAGTTTTAATGTCCATACAGAAGAAAAGCCAAAGATCTTTTACCATATTCATCAATAGGAGCATCATAATCATAACTTGTGATGTAAAAAGGACCCCCAGATGTTCTTCCGAAATTTGTTCCACCAAAGTACTGTAAAACAAAGCAGGTTTTTGAATAATTCAAAGCATGGTTGCCAGTTGGACAGCTAACCAAGTTATGCCTCAAAGATGCTTTCCTCGACACTTCATCAAAGAATCAGTCCTCATAGAACTTAACAGCTAATTTTAAATCTCTACACATAACTGCTATATAGATTAAAGAGCCTTATGCATGCATATTACATCATGTTAAAACGGTTTCCGCTGCAAACAATATTGCTCAAATTCTCATCTGTCTTTGTGCCAACAGGTTCTGAAGTCAAATGTCATTTCTAAACAATGCTCCGCATACACTTGTCAAATATAATAGGTAGATAAATGCCAGACCCATAAGGAAGATGGAGCCATGCATCAAGGTACACACTACTCTGACAACTGTGGTAATTTTGAACAGGTTTAATGATAACACACTAAAGGGTTTTTCGTTTACTCTAATAGTTTATATAGATCACCACTGGACCATGCCGAATTGAGACAGGACGAGTGCTTACAAAAATCAAAATACTAGAAGATATGCTGCCGCGTGATACTCATATTAGGAGTAGATTTACGTGTGATACCATGTAATAATTCTGTAAGCTACCGCCCCGTTGAAAAAAGCGAGCAACAGCAAATGCTAAATCTTCAACGGGCCTATGAGGTAATCTTCCGCCCCATTTAGTATACCTATAACAAGTTAAAATAAGGCAGTGTCAGATAAAATTAGACATTCCTGTAAAACCCCTACGCTATTTTTGGAACATCCAATTCAGTTGGATGCGGCAACCCCTTGGTTACATCTAATGATTTGGACAATTTGTTAATGACATTATGAATCTTGACTAGATGGGCTAACCCGACAAAAAATGGATTCACTTCTAAAAGGAAGCAGCGTGAAGATATTGCTGAATACTCTAGGCAAACCCCCTTTCCCCCTTCTCCCTTATCATTTCCGGTTCCCAACTGTATTCATGTTATATGTCTCTAGATCCATTGAAGACTAAGGTTTTACTATTGTATTGTTGTCGTCCTTGTCGACCCAGCCCTTATTTTTCTCCTTCAATAAACTGTTAGTAAAAACAGCATCGACTTATTATGTTTCATTTATACCTGTTACCATCTAACTAATAAATCAACCAAATCAGGGAAGATGATGCCATCTTCAAATACATAGAACTCCTATCTTTATTTGACAAACAATATACAACCAAGGAACCTCGCTACAGCTCATTTATTTATGGATGTGCAGATGTGCAAGTGTGAGTTGGTACTGACAAGAGATCACAATACTTGAAGATTACATCATACCAGCCATCCCAGTTTTCAGTCCAAAAGATAGGCTTCTTCTTGGAGTTTGGCTTAAAGCCATCGCAATAGTAACCATTACAGGTATCTATCTGTGAAAAGGTAAAGAAAATTTTCAAGTAAGCTTAGCCATAAAACTCGCAGAACCACGTTAGTCACTATTAAGGAAGAAAAGATCCTTCATATTTTCACTTAGCGTCAACTTAAAGCTAGCCATAGTTAGAGTTTTGATAAACAAAATATCACAAATCAGCAACCTAACAAAGCGAACTTACTTACAATGAACTCAGGGGCATCCGTTTGCTTGCACATGACCCAAGGCACACCAGCTTTAAGATCAACAGCCATTTTAGCAGCCCATTTTATGTAATTCTGTCCTTTTTTGCCATATGACTTCTCAAAATCTCCATATTCATTCTCAATCTGATCAAAGTGTACATCTTTAGAAATGCAATTCAATATACTCCAATTTATATGTGCAATTGTAAGGAAATGTAGAAGCTAGCATGAACATTATATTTCCCTGTGGGGCATTGTAGAAATGTTCCAACATGAAAGACAAGAGTATATTGTACTACAACGAAATGAGAGGTAGTCAACCTGCAACAGTATTATTGGCCCTCCTTGCCAAGAGAACAGCCTTTCTTCTAGCATTAGGTTTACAATCTTTGTCACATACAGTTGCATCTCCTCCTGAAACACAGCATCGCCCTTCAAAATTGTGCATCTAACAAAAGATAAAGCCTTGGATTAAAATCGAAGTCTACATTCTTCAGTAGTCCATTTAAGCAGCAATCTCATGGTTGTGATACCATAGACAACATGGAGCCGTGGACATATCCTAAATAGGAAGTCTCGGTGCTAGAATAAGTGTGTAACAACGGCCAACACTTGTCCTATCATTAATGCATACAACTATCCAAGTATATGAAACATAGTATACATGAAACCAGTACCAATTACAATAAAAAAACCTAGATGATTGTTAAACTTAGATACTAATATCAAAGAAAACAACAAATAGACAACCAAAAATGGTAAGTTCTTTCTCATTTACTAGGTAACACCTCCATCGATCATACTTTTTCAGCCAAAGAACGAAAACGCCTGCTAATTGTATCCAGTCCAAATTTACATCTACAGCCGATCATAAGTTTTTTCTTAGAGATATCAAATTTTAATACTCACCCCCAAGCGAGTGTGATGAAGATATACGGTCATTAGAGAAGGAAACACTGTCCCGCCTTAATGCAATGACCTGGTTAATGTAAATGTAAGAAGCACGCAGAGCACCAAAGCTGATGCCACAATACATGCATAATGGCATACCTTGAAAGGAGCATTATCAGTTCGAAATTCGATGCCAGGGATATCTCGCAGCCACACTGGAAAACCACTGAACATAACAAACCCAGAAATATTTGGTAAGGCACCACTAAAAGTACATTCATAACAAATAAAACATATTGCGGCAGCCTTTAGACTCCCAAATCGCGAAACAATAGATTTCTACTTTCAATCTCTGTGTTTCCAAGTGCCTCTTTATAAACCCAGGTCCAGTTAGAATATACCCAAATGGTCAGATTAAAATATCCTAAATTTGCAATGTAGTTGTGTTTTGGCGGTGTCAAAGCACAATAAAACAATAGTCGAGCATAATGATCAATATTGCGAACAATATGCTTAAGCATCATTCAGTTTAGATATCGGAAAAGCACATAGTAGTGTCGCAAAAGAGAAAAGGAAGGAAGGTAAACAAATACCCGAAATTCCACTCTGCACAGACATAAGGTCCTATCCTGAGAAATAGAAAAAGTCGATTTGATCCAACGAGCTTGATGAACTTGACAAGGTCGTACCTCCCTTGAAAATTATACTGAAGTTACCATTAAAAGTACAGCTAAATTAGACATCCCATCCCTATGCAGAAAGAAAGCGAATCCTTTTGGTTTATTCCGTCATATCATATTGGAAAGAAAGTAACCTGTCGCCTGAGAGGTTCATGAGCATTCCAAAAAGTATATGTTTCGATGACATCAGCACCACCTTGTTTAGCCTTAGCAATGACATCAGGCCACATCTGTGTGTTTTACCATACATGTTAGGAATTCTAACAAGTCAACAACATTACCTAACAAGGAAAGGGAATACAAGTGGACCTCGGGAGTAGAGCGGGGATAATGGATGCCGGCGGAGATGAGAATACGGCGGCGGCCTCCGATAATAAGTGAGCGATGATCATACGTCACGTTGAACGGCTCGAAATAACCGTCACCAAAAACACTGCCGGCTAATTCAAGGGTTACTACCAATACGATGATCACCTGCCAATTGACTTGCATCGTTGCCACTCGGAGTTGATTGCCCAAAGCTAACAGCAGCAGCAGCAGCTGTTTTAGTTAACGACTTGTTTGAGTGGATAATGCAGGGAATATAATTTGAACCATTTTCACCTAAATCGTACCCTTTTTTTTATACTACTTTCAATTTGTTTTGCTCCGGGAAATGATGACATTGACGTCGTGCCCATCTATTCCAGTATTCCTCACTCCACGTCTTTCCTCTTTTACCACGTCTTCTACTCCGCCCGGTTATTACTTGAACCTATCAAACGGATATTTTATGGTCAAAGTCTCTCGTACACCATTTTCTTCTCTCTCTTTGTGGGCATAAAGATTAAGGGAAGTATGGGTGTTTGGTTCACAAAGTGGTATGGGGTTGGAATCAGGAATCAAATCAGGGTGGTATGGGGTTGGAACTTGATTCCTGATACCAGGTGTTTGGTTCAGCTTTAGGAAAATCAGGAATCAATAAATAAAATTAATTACTTCATTTTAAAAAAATTAAAATTTATAGCATAACATTAATTGTACAAAATTTAAAAAAATATATCAATGAATAAATGAAAAAAAAAAAATATTTATTGTACAAGCATGTTATTGACAATTTCACAAACAAAATGATAACTCTTAATCATAATATTAACATTAAAATA
>JAOWBH010000009.1:42926-55336 GCA_028566215.1 Silene coronaria
GCCCTACACATAAATGAGACAACTTCCCACACCTACCTCAACATTTCCAAGAGACATTACAACCAAGGATACCAATAATATAACACCCCTACTTGTCAAGGAGTCTTTAACAAGATATTCCCTAGAAAATAAGAGAATTACCATCTCGGTTGCCCGATGTAGTACATATCAAAAGGACCGTAAAGAAACATTTATTAAAGGTAAGCAATGTTTAGAAGTTACAAATGATCAAATCCCAAAAATACATCTCGTCTAAAAAATAAAGAATAACAAATGTGTAAAACTCAGTAGAAGCTATATAAATGAATCGTCAGGTGAATCACCAACCATGCCCGCGGCTAAGCTCAATCGCCTGCTCCACCATTTTTTTTATCATTTGAGGTCCCAACACCACTGAATCAGTCATGTCATCCCAGCACACAGGACTCTTACACTTTCTTCTGTATAGTACCTCGAATGGAGCCATTCTAATACTGGCATGATAACTGTTACTGTATGAGAATTCTATTAGATCCAGTCTATCCTCCCATGAACCACCAAATTCCAATATACAAGCCCTTAACATATCTTCTAGTACCTGAATAGTCCTCTCAGTCTGTCTATCCGTAGATAAATGAAATGCATTAAACATCTTTAACGTAGTTCCCAATGAATCCTGCAATTCTTGCCAAAATTTCGAGATGAATCTCGAGTCTCGATCAGATACTATGTCCTTAGGTACTCCAAGTAACTTTAGTATATTCTTGCAATAAGCCCTTGTTAGTTCCGCCTTGATCCACGTATCCTTCATTGGAATGAAATCGGCTGTCTTAGTAAGACGGTCCATTACCACCCAAATCATATTATTCTCTTTCTTTGTCCTTGGCAACCCAACATTGAAATCCATGGAAATGCCTTCCCACTTCCACTCAGGAATGTGTAAGGACTACACCTAACCTTGGGGGTCTCTTGTGCTCCCTTTTGACCCCTTGACAGATCAAACACTAGGCCACAAATTCAGCAATCTCTTTCTTCATTTTGAGCCACCATAACATCTAGTTCGGATCTTTATACAACTTGTCTCATCCTGGATGTACAAAATAAGGCGTACTATGTGCCTCAGTCAAGATATTTTGCTTTAATTGTTCATTATCGGGCACACACCATCTCCCATCGAATAGTAAAGTACCATCACTATGCATCGTAAACCGCGTAGGTTCACCTGACTCTGCCTGTTCACACCATGCAGCTATTCGCGAATCTCGCGCCTGTTTCTCGCGAATATCTGCATACAGTGTGTGTTCGATCGGCAGATCACTCATAGCACCTCCCTTCCTAATCATGTATATGCCCATTTTCTCCATTTCATCCTTTAGCTTAACTCACAACGTAGCCACACATAAAGCATGGACCGACTTCCTGCTTAGTGCATCAGCCACCACATTAGCTTTTCTCTCGTGATAAACGATCTTCATATCGTAATCACCGATCAATTCTATCTATCTTCTTTGTCTCATAATTCAGTTCCTTCTGAGTATATATATACACTTAAAGCTCGTATGATCTGAATATACTTTAAAAGAAGCTCCATACAGATAACGTCACCACAATTTCAATGCAAAAACAACGGCTCCAACTTCCAAATCGTGTGTTGGGTAATTCTCTTCATATGG
Organism: Silene coronaria; assembly: GCA_028566215.1. Lineage (NCBI taxonomy): Eukaryota > Viridiplantae > Streptophyta > Magnoliopsida > Caryophyllales > Caryophyllaceae > Silene > Silene coronaria. The sequence goes on from JAOWBH010000009.1 coordinate 44,579, forward strand.
TTTTATTTGTCGTGATGCATATGCGATGACTTTACCATTCTGCATCAATACACATCCCAAATCATTCTTAGATGCATCCGTGTACACCTCGAATTTCCCACTCCCCTCCGGTAAGGCTAGGATATGGGTTGTAGTCAAACACTCCTTTATTGTTTGGAATGCCTTCTCACAGTTCTCATTGTAACACTCCAATTACCCGGCCAAGGTAATTAAAGGCGTTACAATATCGGTTTCCCGAGGTAATGTTTCAAAACTCCAATTCAAAGAACATTTTATAAATAAATATAAGTTTATTGATTACAAACGACATGAATAGATAATAAATACAACTCGACTAAGACTACAATCTTTATCTCATGTCTATATACTCGACTCCAAGTCCGTAACGCGTCCTAAATCCCGATCACGTCATAAACAACCTGTAAATCAAACTGCTCTCCATATGATCAGAAATATCAAATGGATCATTACAGGCCACTTCGGAAATAAGTGACAATTTACACAAAGTTACAAATGCCAGTTTCAATAATACAATAAAGTATGAAAGACACCAAGCATGATTATGATACGCAAGAATGAATGCAACAAGACAGGTCTCCAACATCTCCACTCCACAACCACCGGTACCAGGGACACTCCCACGATACCCACAACTCGGCAACGACACCGCAGCACCGACCACCAAAACAATCCGACCGCAATTCGAAAGGCATTCGGGACACACCCGTGGTGTCGAGCCCAGACGCTAACAGGACCCCTGCCCAACGTTGCGACACATTGCAAGTCTCTCCGTCCTCAAACCATTAATGTGCACACCCCTATTGGGGTGGGAAACCCCAATAGGCAACTCAAGCTTAAGATGGTCTCCCGAACCGCCTTACGTCTCCTTAACAACCATACATCACAATCACCACCACCACATCCTCCAACAATTTTCACAAACACATATATCACAATATTCAACATAATATGCCAATTATACAATCATCCCATGAAAAATAATTTCAACATGTCAAACATGCTATTATGAACCATTATCCATTCTCATGCTTATGATACATCTCAAACACAATATGAGACCAACCAATAATTACTCAACATTTTGTCATGATAAAATTATGCCAACAACAAGACTAACTACATTTCCCTTATGCATGTTATAATATAACTCAACCATCATAATTAGCCATTAATGATGCAATTAACCACTAAATATATTACAATGCAAATGCCCTAATCATGTGAGACTAATTACGATATTAATAACAACATATACAACATGATTATTATGAAACCGAGTAGAATTAATCACCTTTTAGCATACTCCACAAGCTAATCCAAGACAATAAGAATGCTTCTCATAAAACTGTATCATCCTATAATAACCACATAATAACTATCACAATACACCTTATAATATTATACTAAGTAAAACCTCTTATTATAACCCCTTAATTACCCATTAAACTAATTAAAATTGCTAATTAATAAAACCCATAAACCCCCCCAAAGTTTATGGTTAGGAAAATAATAAAGGGATAAAAGGGTAGATCTAGACTTACAAGATAAAATAAGCAATGCAAGGATGAAAGGTGATGATAAATCTTCAATTAAAGCTTGAATCTTCAAGAAAAGTGGTAGAAATGTTTAGAGAGAGATAGAGGGAGTGTGAGGGAGGTAGAGAGAGGGTTTAGGGTTGAGAAATGAAGTGGAAATCTGGAAAATGAGTTTATATAGCAAGGTCCAAGAATGTAAATCCCAAAACGCGGAACCGGGTCTGACCGCTGAGCACATGGTCGAGTGCTCAAGGCACTCGGTCAAGTGCCGACCCTTACTCAGTCGAGTATCACAGGTCACTTGGCCGAGAGGAAAAAAGATCAGAAATCCTATCCCAAGGTCACTCGGTCGAGTGCAGGGCCACTCGGTCAAGACACTCGGTCGAGTGCAGGGCCACTCATTCGAGTGCCTTGTCATACTCGGTCGAGTGCACAGTAACGGATATCCGGGGTATTAAAGTTTAGCATGTTGAGATTCATAATAATGAGGCGGTTTGCATATTTTGCATATCATGTTGCATATGGTAATGTATGTGTAGTTGTTGATGTTGGAGGTTGTGGTGGAGTTATAGTTGTGTTATACGGTTGTTGAGGAGACATAAGGCGGTTTGGGAGACCGTCTTATCCTTGGGTCGCATATTAGGGTTCCCACCCTAATAATGGTTGTGCACGTTAATGACTTGAGTACAGAGAAATTTGCGATGCGTCGCAATGTCGGGTAGGGGTCCGGTTAGCGTCAGGGTTCGGTACCACGGGTGTATTCTGAGTACCTTTTACGGAATGCGGTCTGGCTGTTTGGTGGGCGGTGCCGTCACCGGGTTGTGAATACCGTGGGTATGTCCCTGGTACCGATGTTGGTATTTGAGTGGCGGCGGTGTTGAAGACTTGTATTCATGCATTCATGTTTGCATTTCATATTCATGTCTATTTGTATTTCGTGACTATTGTGTTATTGAAACTGACGTTTGTGGCTTTGTGTAAAGTGTCACCTATTTCCGAGGTGGCCTGTCAGCAGTTGATTTACAGGTTTATATATAGCATGATCGGGTTTCAGGCTGTGCTACAGACTTGGAGTCGAATATATAGTTACTAGGTAGATGATTTAGACCTAGTCGAGTTGTATCTCATTATTTTTATATTGTATATTTCATTTATGTAATTCATGAAACATTTACCTTAAAGGAAATGTTCTTGATTGGAGTTTTGGAATCACTACCCCGGGAAACCGAGATGGTAACCCTTCAATTATCTTGGCCGGGTAGTTGGGGTGTTACACTCACTAATTAGCTTTCCTTTTTCTGAGTCCAAACTGCATCATTAAGCATAATTATTCACTTATATATATTTCAGAGATTACAAATTGAACTTGTGGGTAGCAATCAGTTACTTTTGTATTGTATTCAGTAACTTGTTCCATGCTTAAATTACTCTATTTTATCAAACAATCTGCTTCACTTATATGCATCTCTATATTTATTGTTTCACTTTCAATCATATACTTTGTTCATCGACTTCATCTGGAATGAACTTCGGAAACGAAGTTCTTTTTAACATGGGTAGATGATGTCGCCACCGTAATTTTTTTGTTATAGGAGCTGAGACAGTCAATATGGTGTCATTGTAATTGTATTATTGCGGTATTCGGGTGATTCATCAGTGGTATTGGTGATGTTGTCGGGATTAAGGTGTGGTGTGATTTTCGTAGTTGTATTATGTGCTCCTTCTGCGCTTCCGGGTAGTGTAGGACGAACTTCGAGGACAAAATTTCTTTTAAAGGGGGAAGACTGTAATACCCGACCTTTTGTGGGACCCTTTGGGAAGGACCTTTGACTTTTAAGGAGTCTTTAGTTGGTGTTGGAGATGGTTATGAGTCAGTTGGGAACGAGGAGTTGGTATACTCGACCAAATTGAGGTTACTCGGTCGAGTAACTGAGGCACTCGGTCGAGTAACTGCTACTCGGTCGAGTATGCTCAGTGCTCGACCGAGTGGTTCCGTATCAGCGGTTTATATTTAAATCGTGCTTTAAGATCCGAATCATTTATCATTTCATTTCACTTATTTCCTAAACGTAGTGAGAGTTCCCTCTACCTCCTTAACCTCTCCCCCTCGACTTATACCTCTATTCGGGATCCGGCAAGGGATTAACAAAGACACGGTTCATCGAGTCGAGTCTTCCTTGCCGTCGGTGTTAGATACACTTTCAAACGGAATTAAGTTGAATTTAAGACGAATAATGTTCATTGTTTTATGGTGGGGAAATGAGCAGAATTGGGACGAATAATGTTTAATGTTCTTAGATAAGAAATGAGATGTCAAAAAAGGTTGATTAGAAGATGGGTTTGGATGAGATATGAGAATGAGTTATAATCAAGTTCAAGTTTTACCTTATTTAAATTTAATAACAGATATATACAAAAATAATTCGCACGTTTAAACTATAAAATATATATTTTATATTAAATTTAAATAACGTGTTATATGTCTTAAATTTCATGGAATACCGTGTCACATATCCGTGTCATTATCTATTTTGAAGCTACATGATCACCGTAAAAGTGACCACAATTTTTTATGACATTTTAATGTTACCGTAAAAGTGACCACAATTTTTTATGACATTTTAATGTTACCGTAAAAGTGACCACAATTTTTTTATGACATTTTAATGTTACCTTTATATGATGTTATATTTTACTACATGTACATTCTAAAATTTTAAGTACATGGTTTTAGCCCACTAAAACTTGCGGTCCTGAAAATCACATTAAACATTGCTTACATCCGCCATCGTCTCCTTCTTCTCCTTTCTCCACTCTTCTATTCTTTGATCTCAATACTGTAACGTTTCTTCTTCTCTCTCCTTTTTTAATTTACTACTTTATTATTATTCATTATTTATAATTTCATATATTGCTGATTCTCTTTTATCTCAATTTTGTTGTGAATTATGATTGATTCCTGGGTTTCAATTAATTTATGTGATTATCCCATTAAACACACCTGTTTCTGATCACTTGTATCTTTGGTGAGCTGAAAGTTTTAATCTTTTAATTGATAAATCATGTTTGTTTTACTTTTTAATTAGTAATTTAGTGGTTTGGTTATCGGAAGATCGCTTCATGGAATCGGGTATTTCGTGATTGTGCGCGATTCGATTGATTAAGAATGGGGTCGATTTTGTGTTTCTGTTTTTTGGTGTCGGGGACCCGCAGCCGCTACCTTTTTGTGTTTCTGTTTATATGAATTTATACGTGGATAATTGAAGCATTTAGCATTCTCTATCTGGGTTTGTTAGATATATTGTTGATTGTTAGAAACTTACTTGATGTTATGAATTATACATGTTCATCTGATGAAATGTGGCTTTTGTTTTATTGTTTGTTATTATGTGGGCAGCTCCGTAATGGCGGCTTCTATGGTGGCAAAAGTGAATAGCAATAGTTGTAGTAGTCAATTGTCTTCATTGTCGGTTCAAGAGAAAGTTAGTAGGAATAAGCGGAAATTTCGAGCTGATCCTTCCCTAAGTGACCCAAATGAGGTTTTAACATCGGCATTAAGTGATGGGTCAAGTTATGAGTTCTCGGCTGAGAAATTTGAGATACCTGCTAGTCATGGACACCCTGGCCCTTGTGATATGTGTGGCATGTATCAGGAACAGTCGGATACTTTAAAACTAGACCTTGGACTATCAACTGCCAGAATGGGGGGTTCATCTGAGATGGTTGTGGGTCCTAGTCAATCTAGAGAGGAAGTAAAAGGTGATGAGTTCCAAGATGCGGATTGGAATGATCTAACTGAGAGTCAGCTAGAAGAGCTTGTGTTGAGCAATTTGGATGCTGTTTTCAAAAGCGCGATTAAAAGGATTATTGCATATGGTTATACAGAAGAAATCGCTACTAGGATTGTTTTAAGGTCAGGCCTTTCTTACGGGTCTAAGGATATTGTATCCAATATTGTGGATAATGCTATGGCGATCCTTAGGAATGGACATAGTTTTGATTCTTCTCGGGAACATTGTTTCCAGGATTTGCAGCAATTAGCTAAGTATGTATTGGTGGAACTCGTTTGTGTTCTCCGAGAGGTGAGACCTTTTTTTAGCACAGGAGATGCAATGTGGTGCTTACTAATATGTGATATGAATGTGTCACATGCCTGTGCCATGGATGGTGATCCTTTAAGTAGCATGATTAGTGATGGTTCTTCAAATGTTAGTTCCTGCAATTCTCCACAATCCCAGTCGAAACCCGAGTCCAAGAGTATGGAAATGAGCCTTCCGAATCCTTGCAAACCGGTTTCAATGGTTCCTTGTGCACCTATAACTCAGTCTCATATGGAAACAGTTGTTGGTCTTCCGAAACTTACCAAACCAAAGAATTCCAAATTTGTCAATGGGCCAAATTCAAATAAAGAAGGGTTAGTATCCTCTTCATATAGTACTCTTAATCCATTGGAGAAACCTTTCAATGCTGGGATGTCACATACTCCTACCATAGAAGAAAAGTTTGTCACAAGCCGCAAGACCCATTCTACGAGTTCCAAGAGAGAATACACACTTCGACAAAAATCTCTGCATTTGGAGAAAAGTTACCGGGCCTATGGGATGAAAGGCACTTTTCGAACAGCAAAATTCAGCGGTTATGTTTTGGACAAAAGAGGAAAACCCACGACTGATGCATCTAGCCTTAGCTTGAAGAGTGCTTCCCTTAAGATTAGCAAAGCAATGGCAATGGGATTAGGACTGGCCCATGATAGTGGAAGTCTCAGTTTCTCGTCTAGCTCTTCACCTTCTCCGTCTTCAGGTACATTTACCATTGAGAGCCAAACTACCATACCCCAGCCAGCTAAAGCCACTCAAGCCTCAGCTACTCCATTAACAAAAGCTAAGCCAACAATGTCAGTGGCTGATACCGAGCTATCTCTATCGTTACCGATGAAAAACGACCCTTGTCAAGTGAATAGCAATACTTCTGATCCTAGCTTATCTAGGGTGCCTTGTAGTAAATCTTTGGGACAGTGGGTTACCCTAGATAAAAAAGATGAGATGATTATAAAGCTGGTCCCACGGATTCGAGAATTACAAAATCAGCTTCAGGAATGGACTGAGTGGGCAAATCAGAAGGTTATGCAAGCTGCTCGGAGGCTGGGCAAGGATAAAGCTGAGCTGAAGACTCTGAGGCAAGAAAAGGAAGAAGTGGAACGTCTTAAAAAAGAGAAGCAGAGTTTGGAGGAGAACACCATGAAAAAGCTTTCCGAGATGGAGAACGCTCTTGGTAAAGCAAGTGGACAGGTGGAGCGAGCTAATGCTGCGGTCAGAAGGCTTGAGGTGGAGAACGCAGCCCTTAAGCAAGAGATGGAAGCTGCCAAAATACGGGCAGTAGAGTCTGCAGCAAGTTGTCAGGAAGTGTCAAAACGAGAGAAAACGACATTGATGAAGTTTCAGTCATGGGAAAAGGAGAAAGGCATTTTCCAGGAGGAGCTTATGGCCGAGAGACGGAAGTTGTCTGTGGTGCAACAGGAGCTTGAACAGGCTAAAGATCTTCGTACTCAGCTTGTGGTATGTGCTTTTTGTGACTGGACTTGTGATAATGTCTTTTTTTCTTAATGTGGTATGTAGTGTTTTGCAATATCCAGCTTTAACTTTATAATATGCCACTGTATCAACTGACTGGGTTGGTTGGTGGGATTAAATTGCCAGAGTTCCAGACTTTGGGGTAACACTTGGTGGATTGTATGTCTTATGATCCTATTATCAAGATATTAATATATAATGGGTGGAATCCTCCTATTGAATAACACTTGTTGAAGTTGATCATGGAGGCTTGTACTTCAGAAGCCTAGAGCTGGCGTCCCTTCTATTTTTATGATGCTGATCAATATGCCTATGATGGGATTTTGTCAGTAGCTATATGTTCCACTCATAATCACACCAAATTGACTATCATAGGACAAAATTCATCTTCTCTTGCTAAACCGAAGGATCCTTTCTCTGGAGCTACAAAGAAGTCGTTTTTATTATTCTTGTTTTGGGTCACATGGAAATAGCATCTTTGTGTTGCTAATACATGGGTAAAATTGCATACATTCGGCCCCCTTTTTTAACATGCAATTTGCGGGAGCCCTCGAGGCAATAGGTGATGACATCATGATTAAAGACGTTGACTAAAATGGTTGTACTTCATTTATTGTGAAATGACAGTCATTTCATGCAACTTTCAATGTACTTTTCATAATGGGTTATTTGGAAATAATTGCTCTGCGTAGTTAACAGCTTAAAACAGGAGTAATATTGCATCCTACATACATCTGAGTTCACACCCCTTGCATTTGCAAACCTGGATCCCTTTAGGAACTTGAGTAATGTTGGTTGTATTTGTTAGCATCTAATTGACGTTGACATCTTGATTGCAAAATACTTGCCGCATGCATGCCCAGCTGTGTTTAATACTCAAAATTATCGTAAGGCGTTAAAGAAAACTTACTTGACTATGCTGTGTGTATATTTTTAGTAACATTTCATACAATAACAGTTCTTCCAGCCTTGAGTCCACAAATTTTACATGGGCCTATTATTACAGTTGGTTATTTCTATTGGTGAACTTTTATTTGTGCTACTTACATACTGTAGAAACTCAAAAATATGCGCTTTAAGTTTTTGACTCTGAAGATAATTGCCGATTTGGTAAAATCTGCAATTTGATGTTGCCATGTAGTAATCATAACCCGGAAAGTTCTTACTCTAAACTTAGTCTATAGTGCTGTTATTGTTGGATGATCAGACAAGCATGAGTATAATTTTGCTTTGATTAAATCCTGAGTCTTGGCACCCTGTTGCCTCATATTAGTACAGTTTAATCCCGTTAGTCCGTTTGCATTGTATATCGTCTGAAATTACTACTACTCTTTTCTATCTCATGCGTTTTGTTTTCTATAATCTGTTAATCAAGTACAGATAAGACTCCACTTTGCATTAGATTTCTTATATCCTCTCATACATCTCTCGCCTTTGTTCTTTAAAATATTTTTTCAAAATATTTTTTCTAGCGTTTGAAACTCTTTATCAGCTCCCTTGCTCTTCTTGCTAAAACCACGAAATCATTTCATTTAGTGTTTATTCATTAAATTAAGTTTTACCTTGTAGAGTTGTAGCTCACGAATATTTGGCCATTTCCTTGATTGTATCATAACTTTTCACAAGCTACTTCGGAAACCATGGGTCATTGACAGATTAAACATTTTTTTGTACATTTTCTCACTTGATGTGTCTACTCCAGTCTTCAGAAAATGGAAACCTAATTTTTTGTACATTTTTTTCCAACTTCTTACGATTGAACATCTAAAATTTAGTGCTTTTGTGGGTTTGCCAGTACCACGTGTCATGAATCATTCTTGGGATTCCTAACTCGCGAAAACGGGTTTTTGTGATGCTCTCTTGGGAGATCGACAACCCATTGTGTTTTTCCGTTTCCGCTTCATAGATATTTACCTTTTTTGTCGCATGTGTGGAAACAATTTAATTCTCAGAGAACTGTTTTTTTAGGGAACAATTTTCAAAGAATTTACCACTTATATGCTTCTAAAAACTATTCTGGATAATTTTTCCAGGCTAGGTGGAAACAAGAGGAGAAGATTAAGAATGAACTACTTACTCAAGCAAATTCAATAAGGAAGGAGCGAGAGCAACTCGAGGCATCAGCAAAATCGAAAGAGAATGCTATAAGACTAAAAGCTGAAGCAAATCTTCAGAAGTATAAAGAGGATATCGTGAACCTTGAGAATGAAATCTCTCAATTAAGAGTCAAAACCGACTCATCAAAGATAGCAGCTCTAAAGAGAGGCATTGACGGAAGTTATGCCAACAAGCTCACAAATTCTCAAACTCCCCCTGCTTCGAAGGAACTTCGGGAGTCGTATTCGTCTGCAAACCGGTTACATGATTTCTCAGGTACTGGAGGGGTAAAACGAGAAAGAGAGTGTGTGATGTGTCTATCTGAGGAAATGTCCGTAGTATTTTTGCCATGTGCCCATCAGGTGGTTTGCAAAATGTGCAATGAGCTACATGAGAAGCAAGGTATGAACGATTGCCCTTCATGTAGGAGCCCCATCATAAGGCGTATAACCGTTCGTTATGCTCACCCTTGAAAAGTATTACCCTTATACCCCTGAATTCAGAACGTTTTTAAAATTTCTGAGTAACTCAAGGAGACGTGTTTAGAAAATAAATAACATCGGCACTTTGAACATGCAGTACAAAAGATTTCAAGTACTTCATACACTATTACAAATACAATGAAAAGAAATGAAAAGAGTCAATTTTCATTGTAGTTGATATCATCTTCATCCTGATTTGAAGTGTATGTGCATGCGCGCAACTGCGCATGGTATTATCTTGGACCTTGACATCTTGTCACGGCCTCTATTAGGGTTTTGGAAGCTTTTGCATTTGCATTTGGAGCGGTCTTAGTTACATTTGTATTTTTCCATTTCTAGTGAAACTATAGACTTGCTCTTTGGGATAAATCAATCTAAATTACGAAACTGGTTTTGTGTCATTTTATCTTATTGTTAAGTGAGCATCATCACTCGATGCAATTCATGACTGCAATGAATAAAATTACTTACATTCAACCCTTTTATGGTGCCATTTAACAGAGGCATTGAGTTAATATACCAATCAAGCAATATTTGAAAGGGCTTAATGCTTTCTAGTTATTACTCGTTCGATCAAAGCCGTACACAGCAGGGTATGTAGATTGATGAATGCCTGAGTGAGTAGTACAGAATGACCATGTTATGCTTGCCAAAAGATCTATTTATTCTATTAAGAAGATAAGTTTCACACTAACTTGTGCAAATCCAAGCACATAACTTTGGAATTATATAAGGTAATGTTCAGCCTTCAGTAATAGGCTTTTCATATTTAATTCTACCTCTAACGACATATTTGATATGTGCATCATATTTCAAAGGTTTATATTGCGCCTTTAAACTCATCCCGATTAGCTTACAAGTCCCTAGCCAACCTCCGGTCCCGGGCAAGTGATCGGCTAGAGTATTTTGAGATGTCACTAAGCAAAATCAAAATTACCCATTAAATAATCAACTCACGCACCGATCTACATTTCACCGATCTAGTTCTAATGCCCATGTGTCACGACTTACCATTATACACTTGACTGTAGGCCTCAGCAGGGTAGTCTGTCT
>JAOWBH010000009.1:63432-77815 GCA_028566215.1 Silene coronaria
CAATAATCAGAATTGAGTACACAGCTTTTTCCGATTCTTTCTGAGCCAAAGGATCAGTATTCTTGGTTTGGAGAATGATGGAATAAAGCAAAATGATTTGCTAAGTAGGTTACACTTCTTTTTACAAGTACAATCATTCATTGAAAATCTCTTTGCCATTCAAAATTAGGTCATATGTAAATATCCTCTGTAGGTTGCTTACACTGGGGTAAGACTAGGTACCCGACCCTGCTTTAAACCGCTATTTGCGGGAGCTGTTAAGACACTTTGATGCAGCTCTTGTATTGTGACACTCTGACCAACTAGTAAGTCATATCTAAATTTTCGTGCTGTTGTTTCCTTCTATGTGGAAACATAAACATGTCTTTACTCTCTAAATCATTACTTAACAACACTAGAAGAGATAATGATTTATGTTACTTACAATTTATGTAAAATTTGCGTGTGAGAAATGGCGTCCACTTTGCCCTTAAGTGTGTGGCACAAGTGGTACGCTCGTAGCCGTGGTAGGTACACTTCAGCACACCTAGATCTGTATTTTATCTTTTTCTGTGTGAATCTTTTTTTTTTTTTTTTCTATAAAATTGAAGATACAATGTGAGGTGCGTAGTTTTTTCCTGGATCACCCTCAATTATTTTTGGCTGTGAGATACGTGTTTCCAATGTGAGTTACCTGGCACATAAGACATAATTTACATATGTAGGTGAGATAAATTATTAAGTATTTTTTTGAAGAAATCTAGTGAAATAATGTTTTTTTTTTTTTTTTTTGCAATATGATTGAGAAGAGATGATCATCATGCCTATTTGGTAGATCAGTTCCTATAGTTCTAGGCTGTGCTGTTTGGGATGAATATTGTTTCTATGGTCCAACTCTCTTTGTTGTATTATATTTTCTTAAAAGGATTTGGGTGGGCGGCAAGGGGTGGATAACATATTCATAGTATTTCATTATATTCATACTTCTTATGTACAAAATTCATGTCTTCCATGATGCGATTACAGGAAGATGATGAGTGTACCATTGAGCAAGATGAGGCTTTAATAACTGAAGAAGAAAGGCAGGAGGAATTGGCTGCCTTAAAGTATGAAGTAGATTTGCCTCTTGAGGAGCTACTCAAACGCTATTCCATGAGTGAAGGTGACTGATGTGAAACAAATTTTTAGTTTGCTTTCTTAGTGTCTGCCTTTTGGAGGTCATCAGTACAATATATAGATTCTCATCTAATTTGTACTCATTTGATTATTTCCCGTGGTTGGTGGACTATTCTTTCTGTGTATGTTTCAGTCAATGGAGAAAGTGGTCCAAACAGACATGGTGTTGACACAGATGCCCTCGATGAGGTTCTTCCTGATAGTCATAAATTTGGTGAGTTGACCCCTTTCCTTCGGGAATTATTTTCTTTAGCAATGATAAAATCGTTTGGCAATTAGTAATGTCTGTGAATATTTGTTTGATTTGTATCATGTGTGCCACTTCTTGGTTAATAGTGGTGGTTGACTTTGTGCAGAACATAACCATGACTCTCTCCCCGTGTTAAAAGCAAATGGCGTTGTCTCGACAGGAATGGTTAGTTGTCATTGTCACTTGTCAGTCAATTTGTTTATTAGCGTTCATCATTAGTTTTGGAGTTCTAATTGATGTGAAGTTGTTATTCCAGGGGAGAAGCAATGGTGTCTTAAAGGCTGACAACCATTATTCTGAAGTTGAGGCCTGTCCACACAAAAATGAATCAGATTGCATAAATGGTTCTGGCTTCGTAAATATGGACTATGACTCTAGTGATGAAAAGGTAATGTGTTCCTTGTTTCATGCAGTTCATTTATCTCTTTTAAATTGATATATGGATGACTGACAGCGTAGTGTTACTGTATTATGTGTCGCATAATCGTGGATTGTTTTTTGCATATTTAACTTTGAGTATATTTTCAAAATATGATGCAACTTGATTCATCAAGGAAAAGCAATTGAACGTGCGGTGTTTCATGGCTTGATTAATCAGGAGAATGTTAACGGATGGTAGCATGGCAGATGTTATGTTCAGAGAATTTTTGAGTTTTGATTGCTTAAATGTTTTAAGTCATTGAAGAATTTTCCTTTAATAAACTTTTGCTCATGTCTCGTGCTTTCCAGGGAGATGATGAATTCGACGTTGCCACAGTAGAGGAAAAGGTATAGATCTTCCCATGACATGACACAACTCTTCCTTCATAGTTCCCTCCTCCTGAAAATTATTTGCCCTGGTCCAGTGAAATGAAGAGTTTGTTGATTTGGTATTATCTTTTGCACTGCATTTGGACTGACAAAATGAGGATGCTATTTTGTGTTCGTTTTTATGTCTTTTTTTGTGCTGCAATGCTTTCATTCTTCCTGTGAAATGGAAGTATTTGTTTCAGCAATGGGCTGCGTACAAATGTACGACAATTGGTTACCAAATCTGTAGTATGCTGTCTCTTTACATACACAACACAGTGTATGAGGTATACGAAAGGTCACTCTATGAGGGTATTATATTACACTATTACTTCATTAGTCTGTATGCTGAAAACATTCCAGAGTCCATCTGTTTAGAATAAAATATCCTATCTAAAATACCAAGTCATATTTCTTCAAATCATACGACCACAATGTAAAATATATTTAAGAAAGAGCATATCCAAAAACAATCAATTAGAAGCAGCCTAAATCTCTCAAAGCTATTGAGCTATTAATTAAAAATAAAGGAAAAGTAATTCAATTTTTAGTAGCAAAAGCAAAAATTCCAAACAATAGGCTGGAGTGTTCTCTGGGTTTTGCTTTTGTTTTTTAGGTCGTCTCTGTTTGCGTTTAAATTGCTGACTTAGAACTTAGAAATGGGAACTAACCTTCTCACTCGAGGTTAAAGCTGTCAAATCTTGACCCGACCCGAAAATCCAACCCGTACGACCCATTTTTCTAGAGTCAAGACCCGAAAACTTTGACTCGCAGCCCGTTTGACCCGAACCCGAAATGACCTGTGAATTTAGGGTCAAGACCCGACCCGAACGGGTCAACCCGTTGAGTCAAAGATAAATGAAATATTCATATATTATATTTGAGATAATGGTTAAAAAAATATTATTTTTAGTACTTAAAATTTCAAACACCATTGGAAAATCATTTTTTATCATTTTTATAACATTAAATAATAAAATAATTATTAAAATAACTTTATTTTTATAATTATGTCTATATAATTAATGTAAACACTAAATGTGATTAAAATATTAATTTTGAACATGTTTTAGTTTTAAAAAAAATAATTTTTTGATTTAAAAATAGTAAAAAAAAGGGCGTTAGACCCGTATTCTGACCCTAACCTGACCCGTATTTTGGCCCGATCTGGGACCCGACCCATATTATGTTCCGACCCGGGACCCGACCCGCCCGACCTGTTTCACAGGTCTACTAGAGGTGGATGGTTAAGTTTTATTTTTTACTTTGATGGAAGTTGGATGGTCACCATTTCAGTTGCTTCTACTTACCAATATCACCGCCCACATAGGCATGGTTCAAAACAAGTTTCTATGTTCTTGTTTTGGCTGAAAAATATGACTATTTGTACGGAGTAACTTCCTAGAAGTGGCAGGTGATGATTTTTATGTTATACAGTGACCGTAGAGAATTTTGTGATGTGCTTTATGCGCCTGATAGTTTGTTCTAACAAGAGTTGTTTGCTTTTTAAAAATGACTTTCTATATTAGTGAATTTCCTCTTTCTTATTACGATCAAGTTAGAGAATCAAGAGTTCTCTATTGCATGATTCTACATGCATCAAACAAGGACCACCAGAAGTAGTTAGTAGTATGATTTCCTATAAAAAACATTTAATAGTATGATTCTAATATTACTCCGTATTTGGCCAAGACAAAGTGTCTGCTATCACATGCCCTTTTGCGTAATAGCAGCTAGCTGTGAGCAATATGGAGTAGATACGCTGGGTAATGTAGCCAACTTTAAATGATATCTCACATTAATCTTTGAATCACATTGTGATTTGTGGTTGAAGAAATTTTGGGGCACTATTAAAGGCATGCAATCTTGAATAAAAATTTAATATTGATTCTGCTACTGGCTTTTTCCTCACAAGGTACATATATTGATACATACACTTGCTCATGTTCTACTGCTATAGTATGTTCCGAAGAATATCGCATATCTTAGGAGTTAGGACTCTTCCTATTTAATCGTTCTAGCAAATTTGATGGCATTAGTCCTCTAATAACTTTGTCCGTGACTCCTTGCCAGTTGTGTGATTTCTTAGGTTTTTAAGAAACTTCTGGTATTACCTCATTTGTTGCGGGCTTTGATTTTCATCTATGCTATAGGATGATGAGACAACCTTGATGGAGGAAGAGGAATTGGCAAAAGCAGAGTCAAGTGACCCTGCAGATGAGGTACTGGCAAATATCTGTCATCTTAAGAGTTAAAGACTGATGAATTTGAAATCCTATGGGTATTAATTTTGAAATATTTGTTTGTGGTTAGATATCTTTACTGCAGAAGGAAAGTGAAGTTCCTCTAGAAGAATTGCTTGCAAGATATAATGTGGTCAGTATTAATACCTCCTTTTTAATTGAAAGTCAATTTTCACACCTCTCACTTTTTAATTTTGGATGATTCATGTGTCTTTGATATATGGGCATTACTGTGTTCTTTTTATAGGATTTTGCCGACCAGAATTCTGCTTATGATGAGTCAGATTCTCTCTCTGATAACTCTGACGTTGACAGTTCTCCAGCATCTAAAAAGCTTGAACTGGGTGTGCGGGATAATGTTTTAGTTGAAGGGGATATATTTCATGAGGCAAAACCGACTTCAACCTCCTCCCCAGAAGCAGCTAATTCGTCCCAATTAGTTGGTTCTGAGGAAGAGAGTCAAAGAGATGCTAGAATTGCTGATGCGGCAGCTGCTGCAAGGTCGGCGCAGCCAACAGGGAACACTTTCTCGACGACTAATGTGCGAACAAAGTACCCCTTTCTTATGAAGCACTCTCTGCGGGAGTATCAGCATATTGGTCTTGATTGGCTAGTAACCATGTATGAGAAAAGACTCAATGGGATTCTTGCTGATGAGATGGGTCTTGGAAAGACCATCATGACAATCGCATTACTCGCGCATCTGGCATGTGAAAAGGGCATATGGGGTCCCCATCTCATTGTGGTACCCACCAGTGTCATGTTGAACTGGGAAACTGAGTTTCTGAAATGGTGTCCTGCTTTTAAAATTTTAACTTACTTTGGGGGTGCCAAGGAACGGAAATATAAGAGGCAAGGTTGGATGAAGCCCAACTCTTTTCACGTTTGCATAACTACTTACAGACTTGTTATCCAGGATTCAAAATGTTTCAAGCGCAAGAAATGGAAATATCTGATATTAGATGAGGCTCATCTCATAAAGAACTGGAAATCTCAGCGGTGGCAAACTCTTTTAAACTTTAATTCAAAACGACGCATATTACTTACTGGTACTCCATTGCAGAATGATTTGATGGAGCTGTGGTCTCTAATGCATTTTTTGATGCCCCACATCTTTCAGTCTCACCAGGAATTCAAGGACTGGTTTTGCAATCCAATATCAGGCATGGTGGACGGACAAGAAAAGGTGAACAAAGAAGTGGTTGATCGCCTACATAATGTCTTGCGGCCATTTTTACTTCGTCGATTGAAAAGAGACGTTGAGACACAACTCCCTATGAAAAAAGAGCACGTTATTTATTGCAGACTCTCAAAACGGCAAAGGAATTTGTATGAAGATTTCATTGCTAGTGCAGAAACACAAGCTACTTTAGCTAATTCGAACTTCATTGGTATGTTGAGTGTTATAATGCAGCTTCGCAAAGTTTGCAATCATCCTGATTTGTTTGAAGGCCGTCCTATTGTGAGTTCTTTTGACATGATGGGGCTTGAGATGCAGATGAGCGCTAATGTGTGCTCGCTACTTTCCTCCCATCCATTTTCTTATCCAGATCTTTCAGGTTTAGGGTTTGTATTTACACATCTTGATTTCACGATGACATCTTGGGAGAGTGAGGCAGTTCAGTCTATTGCTACACCCTCTAGGTTAATTGAATCTCGCGCCAACTCTAATATGCTTGACTTGGTAAGGCCTAGCTTTAAGTATGGGAAGAGATGTCCTGGATCAAACATCTTCGAAGAAATACGGAATGCAATCTTTGAGGAGAGATTAAACGAAGTAAAAAATCGTGCATCTGCCATTGCCTGGTGGAACTCATTGAGGTGTAGGAAAAAGCCCGTTTACTCAACAACCTTGCGTAAACTTTTGACTATAAAGCACCCCGTACAGCTCCACAAGGAAAATTCCGATTCGTATGATTTCTCATCAAAGCTTGCTGGCATTGTTTTGTCACCCGTGGAACGTTTCCAGAAGATGATAGATCAGGTCGAGGCTTTTATGTTTGCTATCCCGGCAGCTCGAGCTCCTCCGCCTGCTTGTTGGTGCAGTAAATCCGAGACTTCTATTTTGATTGACCCTGTCTATAAGGAACAATGCTCTAAGATCATATTGCCTCTTTTGACTCCTATACGACCCGCTATTGTTAGGAGGCAGTTATTTTTCCCAGACAGGCGCTTGATCCAGTTTGATTGTGGAAAGCTCCAGCAACTTGCTGTTTTGCTCAGGAGATTGAAATCAGAGGGTCACAGAGCATTGATATTCACTCAGATGACGAAGATGCTCGACTTATTGGAAGCTTTTATAAATTTGTATGGGTATACATACATGCGTTTGGATGGGTCCACACAACCTGAAGAGAGGCAAACGTTGATGCAGCGGTTTAATACGAACCCGAAGATATTCTTGTTTATCTTGTCTACCCGTAGTGGAGGTGTCGGGATTAACCTTGTTGGGGCAGACACTGTAATATTCTACGATAGTGACTGGAATCCTGCTATGGATCAGCAAGCTCAAGACCGTTGTCACCGCATTGGACAAACTCGTGAAGTTCATATATATCGTTTAGTCAGTGAGAGTACCATTGAAGAGAACATTTTAAAGAAAGCAAATCAGAAACGAGCTCTTGATGACCTAGTTATTCAAGGTGGTGGATACAACACTGAATTTTTCAAGAAACTTGACCCAATGGAACTGTTCTCTGGTCACAAGATTGCTCCTGTCAGAGATGTAGGCAAAGAAAAGGAAGGCGATGAAGCCGAGGTTCTTGTTTCTAACGCTGACATAGAGGCTGCTCTGAGAAATGCTGAAGACGAGGCTGATTACATGGCTCTAAAGAAAGTTGAAGAGGAAGAGGCTGTGGACAACCAAGAATTTACAGAGGAAGCTGTTGGGAGATTGGAAGATGAGGACTTCACAAATGAAGATGCTTCTAAAGTTGATGAATCTGTAGATCAGGGTTCCTTGGTTGTTGCTTCAAACAGTGCTGTGGATTTAAGAACGAAGGATTTAGAGGGAGAGAAGGCTCTTACTTTGGCTTGCAACGAAGATGATGTGGACATGATTGCAGATGTTAAACAAATGGCGGAGGCAGCGGCAGCTGCTGGACAAGAAGTCTTGTCCTTTGAGAATCAATTACGTCCTATCGATAGGTATGCGATTCGTTTCTTGGAGCTTTGGGACCCAATTATTGATAGAAACGCGGTTGAGTATCAGGCTCAGTTTGAAGAGAGAGAATGGGAATTGGAGAAAATTGAGAGATTAAAAGAGGATATGGAGGCAGAGATTGATGATGAGGATGAACCTCTGGTTTATGAGAGTAAGTTTCATTTGATTATGATCTGCAATTTCTGTTGTACCGTTCAATCTTCCTTCATAAAATTTCATCTGCATAAAAGTAGTTGATTTTTTGGGTTATGCTTTATATTTCAGAGTTTTATCTGTGGGTAATAGCTGACTGCAAGCAAATGACACATTTCAATACATCATGTTAATGATCATATTAGAGGAAAATAAATATAGTTCTGAGTCAGTATGATATGTCTTTCAAGTACTCAGTTCAACTTGATTTAAGAAAATCCATGGTGACTACTTAATAGATTTACTAATCTTGATCCCGCGCATGCATGCATGCATGGTATATATAGTCTTTACTTTCTAATGTACTATTTATATATTTATATATTTTTAATTTAACTGCACTAATTTTTCATAGTTCACCCCATTTATTTTTAATATAAGTAAAGAAAAAAATTTGAAGTGGAAAGCTAATTAAGAGAATTGAGTAAAAAGTCTTGAAATGTGCATTTTAATGAAAATATCTATTTTATCACAAAACTAATGATTTCAGGTTATAAATTTTCTCAAATAATTTTAATGTTTTTTTATCACGGAACTAATAATATCAGTCTATACTTTTTTTATATGAAGTAAATAAGTATGTGTGAAGTCAGTCTCTAATATACTCGTATAACAATAAAACTAATAAAAAATTCAGCTGTTTATAATTTTTAGATTTATACCAGTTATGTTTATTTTAATTAAATGATTATATAATTTTTAGTGTAGAAAACATATAGTGATTAAAAGATTATATCTTAATGAAAAATAATATTTCATTGAAAAAAAAAGTCTTGCATGTTTCCTTATTTTCCCAGATTCCTTTTGGAGGGATTTTTTTTTGAGAATTTTATTCTCTCAGTGTATAGGGGATTCTATAGCATTTGTCTTTTGCTCCATCTATCACCGTATGTTGTGATTTGCATTTAGTTTGTGTTTAAGTTTTATAGGCCAATGATTGTCAGTCTAGTTTGTTAACTAGTGCATAACCTAGAGGCCAGTTATCTATCATGCATGTTGCATCCTGTACTGTATTTTTATTTATTTTCCTCTTTGTTACACTGTAATTTTGGGATTCTAGTTTGTTCATAACTATTGAGAGAAGTTATCTATCATGCATCATATTCCATACTTGTATTTATTTTTTAATTATTTCTACCAGAATGGGATGCTGAATTTGCTACCCAAGCATATCACCAGCAAGTTGAGGCTTTAGCTCAGCATCAGGTCAGTGCTTGACTCTTGCAAAAACAAGCAACACAAATACACTGGCTGTAATTTCATCCTACTTTGTTGCTGGGTTAACATTATGTGTTTTTTGCAGTTGATGGAAGAAATGGAAATCAAGGCGAAGGAGATGGAGATGGAAAATGAGAATGTTAATGATTATCCTACGAAGTAAGATTCTATTATTTCAATTGCTGGAACTTTGTTAACCCATATTAATTTACTTGTTTCTGTTTTTGCGCTGATCAATTCCGGGTTTTGTTTTCTTCATAATTGGAATGCAGGAATCAAGCATCTAGCAGTTCTAAAAGAAAGAACAAGAAAAAGAAAACGAAGAAAGCAAAGTTCAAATCTCTTAAGAAGGGATCTCTTTCTTCCACAACCAAAATTTTCCAAGAAGAGGATGATGTAGAGTACGTGTCTTCAGACAACGAAGAAGATAGTTTTCATGAAACAACTCCTCGCTCAGAGATTTCCCCGACTGGTATCATATTACTTAGAAAACGAAAGAAAGACGAGATTGCCTCTACTGCCGAAGAAGAGAAAATCCCAAAAATCAAATTCAAAAAACCGAAGAAGACTGCTCTTGTGACGAAGCTGGGTCCTACGGAGTCAAATGTATTGAGCATCTCACATGAAGAATTAAAAGATGCAAGGCCTGTAGAGGATGGGGGAGAAGATGTAGAGCCGAAACTTGCTGGCAGGGCTAAGATGGGTGTGAAAATCGTAATTCCTGCTTCGCCGATGAAGAGGATTTATACTATAAAACCTGAGAAGCTGAAGAAAAAAGGAAACATGTGGTCATGTGATGGTTTCCCGTCGCCCGATTCCTGGTTGCCACAGGAGGATGCAGTATTATGTGCTCTTGTCCATGAATATGGCCCGAATTGGAGCTTGGTGAGCGACATTATCTATGGAATGACTGCTGGTGGGCTTTACAGAGGAAGATTTCGCCATCCAGTTCTGTGCTGTGAAAGATTTAGAGAACTTGTTCAAAAGTATGTTCATGCTGTGGCTGACACTCTAAATAATGAAAAACCAAGCACAACTGTCCCTACAAAAGGGCCGCTGAGAGTCACTGAGGTAATAGACTATTTTTGAAAATGAGTGTAATGTTGACACTAAGGACGAGAACTTTTCCTGTAATGCTTCCTATTCAATTATACTCTCTTCGTTCCAAAATTCCAACTCCTTTATTTGGATGAGGGAAAAAAAGGAAGAGGGAGAGGAGGGTAATGGAGGGGTCCATTTCCCCTCACATAAATCAAATCAAATCTCTCCAACATGCGAAGTATTTGTAGAGAAAATTCCCTTACTCCACTCTCTTTCTGCACCCCTTTTTTTATTCTGTCTCCAAACAAAGGGCAATATCTTTTTTGCTTTTGCACTATCGTATCTAGTTCCGATCTGAGATACGTCCACAAAGAGGGGCAAACTTTTTCATGATTTCAACACGTCTGCATTTTCGATCCTTGAACTATAAAAGGATTCCTCGTCATTTCAATTGCGGGTAAAATGAGAGTGTTACCATTTTTAACTCACTAGATTCATGAAGTGGTCAATCATTTTGGGACTAGCCAAAAGGGAAAGGTGATAAATCGTTTGTGGACAGTCTACTATGTTTAAGTGGCTTCATTTTCTTTGACGACGTTCACGATATAGATAGGGAGTCTAGATCACTTACTTGGTAGAAGATTGCTGACTCAATAGTGTTAGCAAGCAACGTCGTTTCTTGCATATCTACATCTTTCAGCATTCTCTTTTGTTTAATGTATATCTGTTCAGGGATTTTAGCTGAAAGGATATAATGAAATCTGTGCAGCTACTGATGTTCTTACTTGTTTGCAAACATCTTTTTCTGTCTAAAGTTTACATTTGACGTGGCAGGATAATATTCGAGTCCTATTGGATGCTGCAATGGAGCAACCAGATCGCGAGTTACTTCTTCAGAGACACTTTACTGCCTTGTTGACTTCTGTTTGGAGGATGACATCCTCCCTTGACCAGCAAAGGAATCGTTCAATTACCCCTAAGGGCCCTAACCACCTTTCTCCAAGTATTAGGTTGTTTGGTACATCTGTCAACCCGAATGCCCAAACTCCAGCCATTGGGCAATCTAAGAAGAGCTTCAATCAAGGTCATGTGAAACTGATTACTTCAGCGTTGCACGATGCTGAAAATTTGGGTCCAGATGGCCTGGTCTCCAACCCGATGGAAGAGGATCCGCCTACCATTGAGAAGTTGGATGTCGTGGTAGAATTCGGAAAGGAGGAAAGTGAGATGCGTGACTTAGCCGTTGATTTTCCGTCGATGGTATCATTGTCAATATTAAACTTAGAGCCACTGACGCGTTTGAAGATAGCATCAAAAGAAAACCAACTTAGGTTCTCGCAACAGCTGGCTGAGAGTCGTTTGAGGTATGTATTTTGCAAAAGTTTATGACTTGATGAATGTTCACAAGTTCTGTTATTGTAATATCTCCTGCAGTGAATGTGAACACTTTGTTGAGTGAATTAAAAAATAAGAATCTCCCAGAGGAAGGCAGAATGCGAGGTTAATGAGTTGATAAGTCGCTTAGGTAGGACTGTGGATCGTGTCCCATAGAAGTGGCAGTTATCATGCTCCTTAGATGGCATGGTATCAAATATGTACTTCATTTGCGCACTGTGACCAAGTTATTAAGTTTGGGAGCATGGTATTAAATCTCGGGTTTAGACTTGATCTTGAACCAATCATGGCGGGTCTGTATGCTATAAATATGGTTGGTATTGCCTTAATGCAGTTATGATAACTTTCAAAACATTAACATCATGGTCTTGACAATCACATTTTGAGGTAGTGTCAACTCCATTTATGGCGCAACAATCAAATTCCAGACTTGGCGACCGGTTATGAGATCAATACTGAACCCTCGGGCACAACAGACCCACAAGGGCAGTTATGATGTTGTCGGGGTTTGTATGCTGGTCATGATTACCACTCTCCGTGACCTTGTCAACACTTAAAATAAGATGTAATACCATGCCTGGAAGTATGATGATCATTGTGCTCTCAAGGCTATTTCTGATTAATCTCTAATGGCGCGCAGTGGCTTTCTTTCCCTCATTGTTTTTAAATTAAAAGATATGTATGTATTTGTACATGGGTGCACTATTCTCATTGTAATCTTAGGGAGTCAGCACCACAACTTAAGCAATTGCTATCAGGCCGCTTTTGCTTTGCTTTTTCTAGTTGCATATTTCAACTTCCGTGTTTTTTCTTCTGGTATGATGTCATTCAGTTTCAATTGTACGGAGTATTTCCTTGTAGATTCTTAACTCTGACTATTATTGCAGGGATTCCTCAACTGCCTGCCTTCACGGTGTCCTTGGTTGGGCATCGTCTGTATTTCCAATAATCGAGCATCGGTCACGCACATCATTCAAGTCTCCCTCGTCGGGAAAGCACAAGCTGGGTGTTGGTGAATCTAGCCGATCATCAAAATCAAAGGTCAGAAAACTTATGGGAGAACAATCTGATTCTAATATAGCATTAACCGAACCATCACTTCAGTTACTGCCTTCACTTTCAGAGAACAACCCAACTCCTACTTCCGGGTCATATATTACCCAAACTCTTGATGGCTCTTTTGAGAATTTGTTAAATGATATTCCAATTGGCCTTGATGATACGGGCAATCCTGAAACGGTCCCTCATTGCTATAATCCCGGTTTTATCTCCGGCCTTGATGATTGTTCTTCGCTTGAATATACGGATATTGGGTAACCATTTGAGAGAAGTTACCGAAGCAGCTTGAGTTGATATATACTCTTGGTAAGCCCTTCAGCAATGGTGCCCGGCTTAAAAAGCCGTGTCTCGGGAACTTTTGGGCTTCGAAGATTGATTGTGTTTTCGGGCCCACCCTCTGAGGTGTGCATATCACGCCCTTTCACTTGCAGCTGTTTTTTGTGGGAGCTGCTTATTCTCTAACTTAGCAAGTTCTTTACTACGGGTAGTTCCTACAAAGGATTGGACTTCGATATGCAAGTGCTTGCTAACATAAATGTTTTATTTGAGGTCATTGACCCCACAAGCTGATAAGTTGCCCAAGGTTTGAGTTGGTCTCGCATCATGACAGGTTTGTCAACTTCCTCTCATAACTTCAGATGATTAGTGCCATTTTGTAAAGTGATTAGAAAAGGTGTATCATGTACATATGAATTAAATAGTTCTCAATTTAATGATGGGTTAGTTCGGAAGCAAGCTTTGGGCATATATTTTTTTTAAAGATAACTTATTGCTCCATAGTTCTTTAGTTAATCAATTTTCCATTCCTTTCTCACTATTAATACATTAATTTGCGCCCTTCTAATGCTGAATAGAGTAACTTCTATGTGCCAGTTCTCATGTTTTATTTGCCTATTCACATTGTCTGTTTTAGCTTAAATTCACTGCTTCGACTGAAACGCTTATGTTTGCAGTGATAGCCCCTCTTATAGTGGCTTTCCCAAAATAGTCCTCTTGGATAAGCCTATAGAGACGATCAAATAAGGGTTAGGTCTGACCTGAATGGAGTCTAACTTGAACTTGTTATGCTTGGACAAGCAGACTAATAAATTTGAGATTGGTTAGTGGACGGAGCTTGTATATTTCTGAACCCACGTTTGCACCCGCTACTTTCTCGGGCTGGGCAGTCAATGTCCTATGGGCATTATGTACTGCCCCGAGTTAAATTTACAAGGCCAACATTCGGGGCTTTAGGCTTATATTAGTTTTTGTCAGTCTCTATCCAGTAGTTAAGATTACAGTTATATTGTGATAGGGTATATCAGTTGTACTACGATTTGATGGTACGTGAATGAAAGTTGCACGCTATTAATACCTTTATGCTGCGGCTCATTTTTTATCGGAATTAGAGCTGATCGAGTTACAATTACTGTATTCTCTTCTAGCTTGTCATCAATGCAACTCATTGCTAGAATGCACTGCAAATGCTGTTTTGTGTTGATTCACAAAAGAACTTGGGGACATCTCAAAGTCGTCTTTTTTTTTTTTGGGATGAAAAGGCTATTCAAGCCAAGGCTTTTATCTAACAGAGGTTCTCTATCGTGTTGTCTCGACAACCGTTTATATTGTTTTGTTGTTGGGAGGATCGGAAGCTGTGCATATGCTATTGCTAGTATTTTGGAGGACATCTTGCGCTTTCTGCCGCGTTTCATTGCTCCAGTTAAAAGTTTTACTCCCGTGTACCATTTTTTTTTTCTGGGTGTCCAATATTTAGACAGTACGCCAATTAAAGAAGTGGCTCATGTCTTTATTGGTGGCGAAAGTTTTGGCAATGAAATGGGTTGTGTTCTATTTGACGTAAAATGGTTATTATTTGCTCGAAATTAATGTGATTATTAG
>JAOWBH010000009.1:79422-99955 GCA_028566215.1 Silene coronaria
CATTTAGATTATTAATAGGTATTATTAGACCATAAATTAAAAACCTTGTTTGTAATATTAATAACAAATATTTCGCCCTCAAATGAATAATGCCCTACTTTATATTGATTAATTTATTTACTTAGATGTTACGAGATGAACTAAAACATTAGTAGGATTTTTCCTATCAGATAATTCAAATTTAAACTAAGGCTCTGTTTGGCGCGATAGTTCAGGTAACTTGTGTGACTAAAGTAACTTATTTGACCAAAATTTCAACTACCTGATTTATTCGTAAGTGTTTGACAAGTAACTTATTTGAACAAATAAGCTACCTGAAAGGCTGTTGAAATGAAATGCTACATGGGGTAGCATTTAAGAAATCAGGTATCTAAAATAAATTATTTTCCATTTAGTACCCTTTTAATCTATAATATTAAATAATTATCATATTATTTTACGTCATTTTACCGAAAATCAGCTACCTTTTCAGTTAGTTTGTCAAACATTTTTTTATAATCAGTTACCTTATCAGCTGCTATTTTTCAGTTACCTTATTAGTTACATTTTCAAGTTTCAGTTAACTTTTAAGTTACCTTATTAGTTATATTTTCAAGTATCAGTTAACTTTTCAGTTTTCAGCTACATTTTCAGGTTTTAGCTACATTTTCAGTTAATTTTACCAAACAGAGCCTAAATTAGACGTTACATGATGAAATAAACTGACATTTCATTTGATTCAAGACTATTCCAACAACTCCATGATTTTCATAACTTATAGTACAAATTATATGATTCATTGATCAATATCAATCAATAAATAAAATGTATAGGAAATTAGGAACTAACATTACATCCATCACCTATCAAATCACATATACACCAACAATTTTTTAATCAAAAAGAAAAGAAAAAAAACACTCCATGTTATACTTAAGCCTCAACTATTTCCTCTTATCTCCTTAACCAACTCTTTCTTTAATATTTTTCTAAAATAAAAAAATAAAAAAATAAAAAAAAACTCTTTCTTTATTATAATCCTTTAATTTTAATTTGTTTCTTTTATAATTTTGTCCTAGCATATTCCACCTCACATTTCCATATCAAATTCATGTACTATATATATAGTGCATGTCCTACACAAGTTGGGTATGTTATATTGTTATGCACTCAAAATTTATGTGTTCCTTCTAACAAGTTTAATAAGGTAAGCAAGTCCACAAATTTTCCATACATTTTCCTACTTGGGTACCTCTCATTTTCATCATTTAATTTATTTCTTCACTTCTAATCCACTCTCACTTATGCATTTAGTCGATACCATATTTCTGCACCTTCCGAAAACATCCCAATACAATCTTTTTTTCTTTGCTTTACTTCAACATTACCTTGTAATAGTATGACCTCAAATTTGTCATATTTTTCGTAATTTTAATTATGTTTTTTTTTTATATCTGCATCTTCCGAAAATCATCTGATACAGTTTTTTCTTTACTTTACCTTTATTAATTTTCATAATTTTAATACATGTTTTATTTTTTTTGTTTTTTTTGACAGGAAGAGAAAACTGGCACACGAGAACAAAGGAAAAACATTTTTATTCAAATAATAAAAAATAAAATAAGAGAAGAAAAAAATGGAGAAAAGTCAAATTCCACCATGGAAGAAGAGTAAAATAAATAATAATAATAATAATAATAATAATAATATAGTAGGAGAAGTATTATTAGAAGAATTAGAAGGAGAACTTAAATTAACAAAATCATTACCATTAATAATTCAACCTCAAACACCAAAAGAACCTATGGAGTTCTTGTCAAGATCATGGAGTGTTTCAGCTGAAGAAATCTCTAAAGCTCTTGCTAATAAACAAAAACATTTCCTTCTTGATAAACATCCTTTGAGCCCGGTTTCGATCCCGGAAGATAAACAACAACCACCACCATTACCACCACCTTTTTCACCTCCTCATATTGTAAGTCCACTTTTTTCGTATATGTTAATATGTACTCCCTCCAATCCAGACCAAACTACGCGTGGTTTAAAAATAAATACGCGTAGGGTAAATTTAAAAAGCGGGTAGTTTGGTCTGGATAGAAGGGAATTAAAAAATATAGTATATGGTGCAATTTATTAATTTAATTTCATGTACAAAGAGTTAACGCAGATGTTAAGTAGCTTAGTTGGTAAAGTTATTAGATGTGATACTCATGATCTAGGTTCAAATCCCGTTAGCATCAAATTACTCGATTCTTTAGGCCTAACAATTTGATTTCTGTATATTAGGTGGATAAGCACCCGAACCATAATGCTCATCATCACTGGCGACTAGGCGCGTTAGGCAAATGGTTTCATCACCACAACCATCACAATCACCACGACCGCCACCAGAAAGACTCGAACCATGCTGCAGTCAGGAAAAAGGACAGGGCAAGAGCAGAGAATGCTCATATGCACGCTGCTCTAACTATTGCAGGACTTGCATCAGCTCTGGCTGCTGTTGCTGCAACTGAAGATTCTAGCTCAGGCTCCAAAATGAGCCGTGCTGTGGCATCTGCATCCGAGCTTTTAGCATCACATTGTATTGAGTTGGCTGAAGGGGCTGGAGCTGAGCATGATCGTGTCGCTTCTGCTGTTAAATCTGCTGTTGATATTAAAAGCCCTGGCGATCTGATGACCTTAACAGCAGCTGCTGCGACTGGTATGTATGCTGATTACATTTCTGATGCATTCACTTTATGACAGTAGCGTTGATTCATGTTTCTGACCCTACTCAGCTCTTAACTAATTTGTGACAGTAGTGTAAATTCATGTTTTTGATCATTAACTTTACTGACAGTAGCGTAGATTCATGTTTCTGACCGTAATCAGCTCTTAACCATCTTACGACAGTAGCATAAATTCATGTTTTCGATCATTAACTCTACGACAGTAGCATAGATTCATGTTTCAGACCGTAATCAGCTCTTACCATTTTACGACAGTAGCATAGATTTATGTTTCTGAGTTCTGACCCTCATCAGCCCTTACCCATTTTACGACAGTAGCGTAAATTTATGTTTTTGATCATTAACTTGACGACAGTAGCATAGATTCATGTTCTGACCCTGATCAGCGCTAACATTTTACGACAGTAAGGTAAATTCATGTTTCTGATCATTAATTCATTTAATTGTACGCTTTTCGTTGCAGCAATGAGAGCAGAATCAGCATTGCGCGCAAGATTACCGAAAGATGCAAAGAAGAATGCAAGTATTAGTCCATATGATAAAGGATTAGGTGATGTTAATAATTTAGATCCATACAGCAGCGAATCGGAAGACCATAAATTCCCTTGTGTTGGTGAACTCATGCAGCACACCAGTAAAGGTAAACAACATTCTACATTCTAAATCGCAAATTATAGAATAAGACCGTTGTATAGTGTGACACGACCCTTTTTATTCGCTAAACACGTATCTATTAGTTAAATTTCCAGTGGATTAGATTTTGATGATTGACTTTCGATACTGATTTGGTACCCATGATCTGATTATCCTTAATAATTAAGCTGAAGTAGGATGCATGTCCTCTTTAGTTAGGGTAGGTAGCTTACAATAATTTAATTAACAATCCAAATTAATTAATTATAATTAATCTTAGAGCTACTGCATTACTACATTCTTAATATTTTGTTTAATTTTCGGTTAGGTACATAATATAATGTCACTATACTCACTAATGCTTCATGTTACGGCGAGGTGGGTAGGAGGGGGTCGGATATACACAGACTTATCTAGTGACTATTTTTAGTATATGTCGAAATTGCGAAAATCTGAAACAAATTGTTGATTCTGATTATTTTCAGGTGGGTTAAGATGGAGGCAAGTCTCTATTTACATAAACAAAAAATCTCAAGTCATGCTTAAACTGAAAAGCAAACATGTTGGTGGTGCTTTCTCTAAGAAGGATAAATGTAAGTTCGACTTCCGTCTCTACGAATTCCTCCTAGCTACATCGAGTAGTCAGATCATTCAATTCCGGGTTTGGGTCGTTTTCTGGTCAGCTTTTATTCAGTCATGGGTATTGGGTAGTGAGGTTTTCTTATATTTAGTCATTCTGAATCTAGTCATTTCAGGACAGGTCAAAACAGGTTTGAGGTGGGTCAGTCGAGTTAGATCAGTTTTTGTTCAAATCAGTCATTTTCAAGACAGGTCAGAACAGGTTTGGGGGTGGGTCAGTCGAGTTAGGTCGGTTTCAGGACAGGTCAGATCAGGAGTTGGGTGAGTCGAGTTAGGCCAGTTTTACCAGGCAATAACCAGACTGAAAAGACTCTTTTTGTCATAACAGGTCTGATATACGGAGTCTGTGATCAGCTCACGACATGGCCGTTCAGAAAAGAAAGTGGCGACAATCCAGACGCATACTTCGGGCTGAAAACAGCACAAGGGTTTTTAGAATTCAAATGCAAAAGCAAAGTTCATAAGCAACAATGGATTGATGGAATTCAGAATATGTTTCAGCAAGCTGGTTGTTTCGAAGACATTGAAAACTCGCTTCATCGCCTTCAGATTAAATAACGAATTCTTATGTTTATTCGGGTTTTTGTGCATATATATCTCGGGTTTTTTCCGTTTTGTAGTGAATTATGAGATCCAATGTTACATATATAAACACATTGAGATGAGAATTCGACCAAAACAATCATCTGTTCACCCAATTCTTTTTCTCAATGAAGCCTATAAAACTGGTGGTAATACATCAAATGTATAATCCGCTTACTATGAATCTTATTGTTCTAATTTTTTGATGCCTGGCCTCGGGTCTGGAATAGAAACGGTAGTACTCGACATTAGGCTTTCCGGCCAAACTGATGAAAAGGATCATAAGCCATTGTCAATTTAAAGCTTGACAACCAAAGAAAACAAATTCACATGTCACAAACTGACTTAATCTAACTCGATCCGATTTGACCAAATCCGAATCCGATCCATGACTCCTTATACTTCAAAGTGTAATCTCATGGGTTAATTAGTAGGACTAGATTTTGGGGTGGGCATCGGTCTAACACTGGACCGAGCCAAACACAGCAGGTTTTAGAATTTCGGTCTTGGTCTGAATCGAACCCAAAGCATTTGATCCGGTCTAGTGTTAGACATAAATGGACTGAAACTTATATTTTTTCAATCTCACATATACGTTAATATTTCACAAAATCAAATAAAATAATAATATTATTAAATTTAAATAATAAAATTTGTGCATTTTCTTGGTAAAATTATATTCCACTATTTAGTCTTGAAAAATAATAAAAATTAGTCAATTCGAACCGGCCTAAACTACCCCGTCTTTGATAAACTGAACCGAAAACCAAAATTTCAAAACATAAGAACCAAGGACTCTACGTAAACCACTCGAAATTCAATCCAAGTGCGGTGTCCACCAAATGGTTCGGTCAGGTCCGATCCAATTACGGTCTATACCAAATGGTCCGGTCTATTTTTCCGATCCGAATCTGAACATGCTCACCCAAAGTACATCAAATTAATTGTAGTCAAGGTTCATTCACTAAAATCTGTCAGGTGACTGAAAACACAAGAACATTCAACTAAATTTTCTGATCAAATTAATCTTCATTTATCGATCACCATTATCATCAGCAGCAATTCAGATCCTCAATCTACCATAACAATGCCTGTAATCTTTCTTCTTTCTCTTTAATTTGTCAATTTTTATACCTTAGATCTCTTATTTTCATCATTAATTCATTATATCTTGTAAAAACAGTGATTAATTCCCAATTTCATTCTGTAGAACTGTTATTAACATTGCATAATTACTGGGTTTGTGAATAATTTTAATAAACTGTTTTAGTTAAAGGTTTTCGACTTTTTTCTATTTGACCTTACTGATTTTAAGGGGGTTAGCAGGGGCGATCGCTCTCGCTGAACAGCGAAAATTTTGAATTTTTTAGTTAAAAAGTTTTCGAGTTTTTCTATTTGACCTTAATGAACTTAAGTGGGGTTAGCAGGGACGATCACTCTCGCTGAACAGCGAAAATTTTAATCCGTTTTAGTTAAAGGTTTTCGACTTTTTCTATTTGACCTTACTGATTTTAAGGGCGTTAGCAGGGGGGATCGCTCTCGCTGAACAGCAAAAATTTTGAATTTTTTAGTTATAAGTTTTCGATTTTTTCTATTCGAACTTACTGATTTTAAGGTGGGGTTAGCAAGGACGATCACTCTCGCTGAACAGGGAAAATTTTAAACTGTTTTAGTTGAAGGTTTTCGACTTTTTCTATTTGACTTTAATGATCTTAAGGGGGTTAGCAGGGGCGCTCACCCTTGCTCTCGCTGACAGCGGAAATTTTGAAAGTCTTAGTTAAAAGTTTCAATTTTTTTCTATTTGACCTTAATGAACTTAAGGGGTTAGCAGGGACGATCACTCTTGCTGAACTGCGAAAATTTTAAACTGTTTTAGTTAAAGGTTTTCGACTTTTTCTATTTGACCTTAATGATCTTGAGGGGTTAGCAGGGGCGCTCGCCCTCGCCCTTGCTCCTGCTGACAGCGGAAATTTCGAAAGTTTTAGTTAAAAGTTTCGACTTTTTTCTATTTGAACTTATGATATTATTAGTTTAGTTCGCCCTGCTGAGATTTTTCGACCTGTCTAAGTCTCGAACTTTAAAACGTGGTTCCGTAACTGAATTGGCAGGTGGGAAAATGGGTAGAAGTACAATCACCAAGTCCAATGAGGTATTTGATGGGAGCAATTGTGATGATGATAGGTGTGATTTTGCCTGTTGGTTACATGATGTTTCGAAACAAACGCGTTCCTTCTTCTCCGACTTTCTCAAAACAGACGTAGGTACTTCCTTTTCATTTGTAATGTTGGTTGATTTGATAATATTTGATGATGGTTTAGTTTGATTGTTTAATTTCTAATCGTGTTTCGATGCAACTGTCATCATAGTCTCTTATTATTGGTTAATGCTGGATAAGGTTGCGTATATCTGACTCCCTTATCATGTTATTTGGGGAAACCCTTCAGGCACGGGGTAATATTGTCGTTGTAATTGTGGAATGATTTGTTGGTTTTATGTTAATTTTGTTGAATTTGCTTGTGAGGTAAGTGGTTTTTGGTTATAACCCGGATTTAAATTGTTGAAGATCCAAAACAAGCTATTGGAGAACATTTTGGTTATAAGGTCGTTTTAAACAAATACTTGGGTAAAATGGCCTTAATCAAGTACTTGTGTTCTTGAAGACGTTGAAGTAGTACTGATAAATGGTTTGATCCGAAACACCCCTCCAATTTCAGCATCATAATTTGGTTGTATTAGTGATTAATGATTATTGATGTAAAAATTTTAAGATTAGAAAAGGTTTCGACATGAGTTTTCTACTTTTGTAAGTAGTTTGTTATTGATTGTGTTGGTTGAAGGGTTTAGAATATAGACATCGAGATTACATATCTTGATCTGCTTGTGCATTTCGTTAAATTTAACTCATTTAAGGCCGCTGTGAATGTTCATGTGAATGACTGAATGGTCGTTGATGCGTACATTGCTGAAATATATGCCTGTAATTACTAATTTGTGAAAAGTTGCAAACTTCCGAAGGTTGATCTGATAAGAGGTTATGTTTGGGTTGCAATTTCAGGAACAAAGGCTTGATATAGAGAAACTTAACATTGTAGAAAAAAGAGATATTTGATTCATGGATTCATTAGACTGTGATTTGGAGGACGAAGACGAGTAATACAGTGATTTGGATACACGCGAGAGACTAGCAATGTAAATGTGAGAAACTGTTATTGTTATAATCGAAAAGGGACTCGAACATCGGTTATCATCGTTCATAGAGCAATGTTGTTGCCCTACTATTGATCCAATGTTCGGTTTGTTTAGATTTCTTCTAATTTTCCTGATCTTTTGTGAAGTTTTATTGTTCTTATGAATGTAATCCAAACCGTCGTCTTATCTTGGAACATTAACTGTCGTATGAGACCGTCTAGGCACAACTCATGTATTTTTCATTTAAGGTCACATATGTGAGACCGTCGTGTACAAGTTTTTGTGATCTAGTAAATGGAGCCTTCTAAATATTTATCTGAAACTGGAAATTATTTGAAACAACTTTTTATTTTATACTATTTTCAGCTTCGTCCATGATATCGCGTTGATGTAGTTACGGGGTAATATTTAAGCCGTAACTTATTATGTTTTTTTTTTTTGGGTACGAATGAGGGGCAAAGCCCCATCGTAACTTATAATTCTGTAGAAAGTGCATTTTGGCGGGTTGGACGAGCAGCTGAAGAAGCAAAAGCTAGTTTCTTTTTTAGTATCTGTTCAACAGGGAGGCAAGGATTAATTTTGTAAAAATTGTTTTACGAGGGGAAAGGTAATTTGGCGGGTTAATGGGTAACCGCAGGTCATGGGGCAGGTATGAAATGTTAGAGTCATACGGGTCGTGGGCAGGTGCAGCCGTGCAGGTACGCATTATAGTTCGCGGATGTTGGTGGGGGTTACCCCTTCTACGTACCAACCCAGCCCCATTGACATCCCTAACTGATATCGGACACAACGGTTCCAAATTGACACCGAAAAGTAGGGCTGGGCAAAAAATTCGATTATCCAAACAGATCCGATATCGTATCCGTATCCAATCCGAATTTTTGGATATTCGATCCGAAAGTTAAGTTTGGATATCCGAACCAAACTTAACTTTCGGATATCCGAACCAAACTTAACTGTCGGATCGGATATCCAAAAATTCGGATCGGCTATGGATCAGATATCGGGACGGTTTGGATAATCAAATTTTTTTGCTAAGAACTATATGCATGCAAAACCAACAGAAGAGGTGCAGCAATCATCTGTAAACAAACATCATTTTCACTCGATCAGAGCAAGTCTAAGGAAATCAGACTGGCTGCTCAAAAATCTTAAATGCTAATCGTTGAAAAAATAACGAGTGTTTGAATAAATCCAGTGAAAACCTTTGTTAAAAAGTTGATAGATAGAACCACAGGGCATATTGTGGTGGTTTCATGAGATTCAACACATGAACAACAACTGACAGAGCTCACCTAAGACTAACTTGAGCAAAAGTAACCAAAACTCGAACGACTCGTTTGCCAAGTTTACCAATGACTGTAACTTCCACAAAAATATACCCTCAAGGGTTTCTTTAGATACTGTAGTATATCCATCAATGATCATTTTGCTTATCACGCCATCTCCCAAGTGCTTCACCCACACGGATCCTGTCACCACGGTTGACACAGAAACTGAAATCTGACAGTGTGTCGTCTTTCAATGATGACTCTGCTACGGGAGCTTGAAAGACGAGTACGACTGTCGATCCCATGTTGAAAGCTGCAACCTGAGGCAACATACAACCAAGACAACCATCAGTCACTGGTTGTAAAATAAATGACAAAGTCGCCACCACAACAAAATTTCAAGATGTAGGTCAATCCTAACCTCTTCCCCTTTCCTGATCATCAAACCAGCACCTTCTCTTTCATACACACGCTCTGCTGGTGGGTCTGATTCTAGAAACTTCTTAGATCGATTAGTCCGCAACTCTGGTTCAATGAATAGCTGCATACAAATGATGCTACGCTTATTGGTACCACAGATTAAAAAAAAGACGGTCATAAAATACAATATTCCAAGCTTAAAAAAGACTGTTCGAGTTTAAAGCCTTCAACTGCCTTGATTTTTGAATGTAATGAAATCACTGCTACGGTTAAATTGTAAATGAAATTTTGTCTTTATAAGTAACAGAATTCTGAAAAATGATCCATTCATTGTTGATATGCTGTGCTCTTGACTGACTTTACTTAAACAAAACTTGCCAAAATTTCAGCACCCAAAAAATACAGGTAATTCAACTGTAACAAGTATAGCAACTCACAATATGAAAAACGGAGAAAAAGACGAATCTAAAATAGAAAAAAAGTGACAATATCATAAAGTCTAACAGCTGCACATCATGTCATTCAAAAGCGAAAGATATAAAGAATGTCTACCTCAATTGACCCAATGGTTGCAGCACCAACAGCTGCAAGTGCTAGATATCCTTGTTGCCACTGACCTTCCAAGACCACCTGCAAAGAAGAAACAGTTCAGACGACTTGAAAACAGATTCTATTTGAAAGATAAACCAAATTATAATTATATTGCATCGCCAGTACATAATCAGTCTCCGGCTCAATACCAAAATTCTTTCTTGGAAGTTGAGTCACAGAGTCAGATGATTTTCTATAACAGGAATATATTTACACAAGTTGTATGTGAGAGTCAAAAAGTGTGCATACCCTTTCATTCTCAACATAGAGGTTTCTGATGGTTCTGGTAGCCCGCTCATTCACAGGATTAAGATGTCCTGAAGCGATAAAAATGACTTCTTAAGAATACCATAAAAATCTATCAGCCTAAAACTACAGTAAGATTATAAGCCTAGAAGTGGTGTCAGGTAACAAACAAACTCGTACAGCGAAAATTTAACATCTTACAAAATTAAACGCAAATAAAGAAAACCGCATTTAGTGTCTAGGAGTAAAACTTGAATATCAACACCATGCAAACAGACTAACCCAAATCCCTTCAACAACGTAAAAATCTAACTCACGTAGAGAATTTAAAGGGAAAAAAAGAATTCTGCATCACCTGCGAAATGTCTACGAACAAGGACGTTCCAATCAACAGGTGAATGAACTCGATGGTAATCTCCCGGACTTAGGTATAAGACACAGTAGAAAAGACCCTTCATTGGGCTGCAATATCAAAGGTGAGAATCAGTTGCATGAAACATGCACACTATGCAGCAGGTTACGTCGTTACCAACCAATTATAAAACACTGAGCTAGTGGGGTCATAAATGATAAAACCCATACCTAGCAGGTATGGGATCCCGAATTTTAGGAGAGGAAAAGGAAACCCTCCACCAAGACTTCTCGGGTTGATCCCTAAGATTTTCACCTATCTCTCTGCTTTCTTCGGCCACTTCTCTCCCAGAGACCATAGGAAGGAAAGAATTTCTACCAAGAAGTGCAGACAAAGAATAAGAAAAACCTTTCACTTGCTCAATCATAGCACCAGGTTCTTTCAACTCCCCAAACCTCACGACAATACCATCCACCGGGCTGATCTGTCACAACAAAAGTTAAAAAAACCACCATTATTAACCATCAAGGATACATGCCATAACTAGATATTAGCTGACTGCAGAAACCAAGAATCTGTTACCAGTTACCAGGCATTGATGATCGCTATCTATAGGTCTCGAACCTGCTTTTAACCCCCTCGCAAAGAAATCCCTCATTGAAGAGTATTCTTCCAAAGGCAAGGCTGCCTCTTCCAAGTCTGCATATAACAGTCTTCCATTAGGATACTCCAAATTCCAAGAAAGAAAAAGAGTAAAATACAAGCACTAAGAAAAATGCAGTTGATAATTACTCGAATGAAATGCCCGCGCCCATGCTTTATAAACATACGGCCGCATTTGTACAGGAAGTTCCTGCAACAAATTAGACAAATAAATTTGAATCTCAAACAACCATACAGCCAATGCAAAACAATAATTTTAACTAAATTGGTAAAGTAATCTCACCGTACTCATCAATGAGCCCCAAATACGAGAAATAGTGCGCAAGGGTAGAATGCTCAAAAATGACGCCTAAGCAACACAGAGAACACAAAAGACGTCAAAACTTAAGTACAATACACTAACAAATGGATAATTTTTATACTATAATTAGACGTAAGCATGTGTAGGATTGTAGGAGTGCTTTACTTTAGCATCAGGCTGAAACCCTGCTTCTATCCCTTTTGCCTTTGCATCTTCAACCTATCCAAATGCCAAACTAATTTAAGAGCTTGAGAAAAACCCCTCGTTATAATAATACCAATACACACATCATCACATCATTACCATTTAGAGCTTACCATGCGGGTAAAAGAGCTTAAATGAACTCAAAATGGAGGAAAATGATGGTGGTGAAAGAACAAAGTAGGAAACGGGGATGAGAGTGTAATAGTTGCCCCATTAAGGCGGAGTAGTTATCCACCTCACCCCTAAGTAATGTATTAACCTATATGGGGGTAACGACTCCTCCCTTGCCTCCGCTTTCCACTCTCCAGTCTCCACAACCACCGGGTCCACCACAACACCATTACACCAATATCCTCCTATTTCTTTTTACTTTGACCTCTATTACCCTAGCACGTTATGATTATCACCATCCCAAGCGAGCCATGAGAAGTTAACAAACACTTACATATGACATGCAACAGATGTTCTAAACTTTAGCAACATGAGGCGGGGTCAACTTACCCGTTTTCTTTCAACCTTTTTTTACTGTCATTTGGTAACTCAAAATTAAACCTAATTCCTTTCACATTACCAACCATTTGAAATTTTCTTTTGTATCCTCATTTTAACACGGGTTTGCAAGTTTTCGCGTTAACATTACAATCAAAAATGTAATCCTTTCTAAATTACCAACTCAAAACTAACTACTCCATCAGTAAACCAACATTAAAAACACGCCAAATCGAAACATTACGAATAACAAAAGCAAACAAAAACCCGAAACCAAAACCAAAAAGGATTAAACCTTCTTATCATCGTAAAGGCGGCGAGCATGAAGAACAGCAAGCATAAGTAAGGTGGCAACTGTTGCACCTGGTAACAAATACGCATTTCCTGCATAAATTTACACAATTTAACACCATTATATTCAAATTCACATCATATATCATAAATTCACACACTAAAAGAATACAATTATGAGCTGAAGAACAGAAAATTACCGTCGGAAGAGGTGGAATTTGAGCTGTTATTGAGTGAAGATTTAGCAGAAGTAGACGAATAAGAACGCTGAGATTGATTGAATTTGCGTTGAAACTGGGAGTTTCTGAGATTGGTAAAGCTTTGATTCAAGATTGGAAATCTTTGGTAAACCCTAAATTTCATCTGCGAATTTTTGGGAATTTTAGGAGTTTAGTTTAGGGTTTTAGTATTGCTATACAGTTTGAAGGTTTTGGTTGGTATTTTTCCTGTTTCTAACTTATGGTACGGTGTAACATCCTATGAACTCGAGATGCGTTGGTCGAGTGGTTAAAACGGAGATATGGTTGGTCGAGTTGTTAAAACGGATATATGGTTGATTTTCTACCAAGTAACGTATTAGGCCTGGTTATTTTGAACTTAATTTTAGTTAATTTCAGTTCAGTTTGATTAAGTTCAGTTCGAATAAGTTTAGTTCAGTTCAGTTCAGACGAATCCAATATAATCTGGTCGTGATAAAATGGCGTATATTGAATTGTGAAAAAAGGGTTAATATCAAAAAAGTAAATATTGGTATTTAAACATTACCCAAGGAGTGACGAGAAAAATAGTAGTAATGATAAACTTCAGAATACATTCTTATACTCGATTGTTGTTTCGATTTTCAAGAGGGTTAATGGGTGGGTGAGTTAAAGAATAACAGCGCGCTGGAGGTAGTTTGAAGTAATGACGGTGAGTCGCAGCATGTAGGAGGTAGTCGGAGATGACGTAAGTTGCAAAAAGAATAGAGGTAAGAATTGCTAGAAAATTTTTAGGACTAATAGATTATCAAAATATAGAAATTTCGGAACAAGCTAAAGAAAAAGGCAACAGTAGAGACACCGAAGATATCTCAAGTTGTCTAAACGTTTCAACAACCTTGATAAAATTCCGAATACAAACCAAAACACTTCTGTCAAAAACCGATTCCCCAAATTCTAATGACACCAGAGAAGGAAAGGCAAATAGCTGAAACTTAACGGTAACGGGGCATGGATTTGGTTTGGTTCCTCTTCCAGGTAGCCCTGCGGGATGGTCTAGCCTTGTGGTGAAGGTGGCCTCTGCCACGAAGACCCCTGTATTTCTTTCCAGCTGAGGTTAGACCACGGAGCTCTCTGTGCTTGTGAACTGGGTTGCATATCCAGTTGATTCTCGGGTTGTTTCTCACTGCATTGTGAGCTGGGTCTACCAGGATCACTTCAAAGTACTTGTAGGTTGAATCCTGCATGAAACCACGTAAACGTAAGAAGATTGAAAACGTTGCTACGATGCCTCAAAGGCTCCTTGCCATGATCAGATAGACAAATGAAAATTATCTAGTGGCTTAACGGGTACAGCTTACAGCTAAGGAGTCTATGTAACTTTCCCTGGGAGTTATCGCTTAACAAGGAAAATTAAGTCATACTGGGAAATAAAGACATGGGAAAATTACGGCATACTGGGAAATGAAGATATAATAAGCCTTCTTAAATTAATCGATCACATTCCATAATAAGCTAAAGAATAGCAAGTCTTTAGGTTAGAAAGAAATATAAGGGGTTTGACTAAGGGCCGACCGAAGAGGAGATAAGATACCGAGGTAGACACCAAGTAGATGATCAGTGATGGCGGTAATAGAAGCAGCGGCTAAAAGAGCGGCAGCAACCAGTAGGGCAGCCATTAACAGTTATGGCCTATTACAAAGGCTCGGTGGCTAAACGCCTATAGCTCAGAACCAGAGACTCAACTACAGTGAGCCAGTAGGCCACATACCGTCCATACACAAGAGTGAGGTTGGAGTGACCTTGGACACAATTAATAGGTTCATTTGCACAATATTGACGAAACTGCCTAGAAGAAGAAAGGAGTAATACATTAAGTTAAAAAGAAGAAACAGTAATCAAGTTACAAACCTCATTGATCCAGTAGGAGTTGAGGACCCTAAGTCCATCAAGCTTGCGACCAGCACGCTCCTCAGCAACAGACCTCTTGCTACGTTGGAACTTCAATTGAGTAACTCCCTGGTTGGTTGGCTTACCATACACGATACCCTTGGGAACTGGCCTCTTGCGACCACCTCTCCTCACTCGGACACGGTAAACAACAAATCCCTGTCATTCCAAAAAAATATGAGTAACAAAACAGCTAGGGACCACAATTGCACATAGCTCAACAAACTTCTACAGCTTTTGTTGCTGCTGGACTAGCCACTCAGCTAAAAAGTGAAGGATTAGGAAAGAGACGCACAGAATTGACCTAATCTTATAAATCAAATCAAATTGAATCCATCAAAGATGATAATTTAAACAGCTTCAACAGCCCTGGATGCATCTAAACTATCATGAACGACCTAGGTAAACTAACAACAAACAAATGAGGTAACCTCGAGAACAAAACTACACCTAAACAGAGGTTCCCAAACTGAAACACAAGATTCAACAGCCCAGGGTGCATCTATGTCTTACACTCTTACCCGACATAAATGACCTAGGTAAACTAACCTCGCACAAAAGTACTACCCGAAGACTAGACCCAAACATAGTATTCCGAATTGAAACAAAAGGGGACTCTCCTAAATTATGTCCAGACACTAACGAACATTAATAATGGAGAAAACAAATGTCGAAGCAAACATAACAAATGACCAGAGCCTATTTACACATGAACAATATTGAACTCGTACCCACAGAACATGAAATGATCCCGACCCAAGCAAACAAGCGAAAACCTAAAAAAACCAATCTCAATATGCAATCATACAATGACCCAACTCGATTCAACCCAAGCACGTAAAAACTTGCAAGAAAAACCCTCCTAGAAACAAAATGAGCAGACACTAACGGACAGCTCAAATAACTTTGCCTAACATTATCCAGCTCCCAATAACCCTGCCACTAACGCATCCATAACTGCTTGACAGCTAAAGAAACACAACATTACAAGCACATCACTAGTATCATATCATATCGATACTCGGTCTCTTATCTAAGCTGCCAAGATAAACCCCATCATTAACGAAACAATCGGCCAAGTAAGATCCGAATCATTTGCCAATTACCACGTTCTAACAAAAACAATCCTCCTGAGAAACCGTCTCTCACTAGAAAATCAAATAAAAAGATCCTGACTAACTATCAACATTATTAAAAGACCGTCTCACATTAACATTATCGAAAAACCGTCTCGCAAACAAATCAGCGAAACTACAGATTAAACAAAAACACAAACAATCACCAATTCACTACATTTCCCCCAAATAATCAAACATTTCAAATTCAAAGAAAATTACAAAAAAAATTACAAAAACAAAAATTGAATGAAAGAATATAAGACCTGTTTAGCCTTGTACCCAAGACGACGAGCCTTATCGGGTCGGGTCGGACGAGTAACCCTAACAATGGAAGGCAATTGACGATATTCCCAACAACGAACCCTAAAAATGAACCTCATAACATCAGATTGTTTCTTATTCCATAGCTCCTGCACGTACTTGTACGCCCCTGTTTCAATTCCAAATTAAATTTAAAATACATCAATTTAACCTCCATTAATGAAGATTATACACAGATCAATAGCAATAACAAGAGAGAGAAAGAAAGAGAGATGAGTACCCATTGTTGGCTGCTGCTGCTGGTGTTGGAAGTGAGATTTGGGGAAATTAGGGTTTGAGAGGGATTAAAAAGAGGGGTTTTGTAGAGAAGATGGGAGTGAACTGTGAAGTGAAGCCCATGGTATTTAAAATGGTCCAAAATGTAAATGAAGATTATTGTTTGTTTTGGTTCTTTAGCCCAATTATCTACTTATGCCTAAATATGGCAAATGGTTAAATCGAGTCGGGTGCGAGTCAGGTCGTTTTGTGACATGGTAGTATTAGATTACTAGTCATGCTCGGGTCAAAAAATCGGGTGTTGAGTCGGTTAATGGGGAATGATTGAGTTATTCTGATTGGTCAATTAGGTAGGGTAAATTTTGACAGATTTGCCTACATATGTTTTTTTTTTTTTTTCTCATCGCAAATTGGTTTGAAGGATTTCACCCGTACTTAACAATAAATGATTTTTGATTACTATAGTTTGGTTTAATTTTAGTGACCCTTCCCGTTCTTTACCTTTCTTGTAACCTTTAATGCTCTTGTAGCGTGAGTAATCCATCAAGCTGCACATAACTCAGCGTACGACTAGTAAAAAGTATACGAGCTTTGCTGTTAACTTTTTAACATCCTTTAAATAATTGTTGATCTTAAAAAACTACTTCATACACTATAACTCAAAAAAAATTTAAAACTCGTAAATCATAATAACACATATATAATATTTAGTTTATTTTGCTCAAAAAAATTTTAAAACTCGTAAATCATAATAACACATATATAATATTTAATTTATTTTGCTTAGAGCCGTAGATTATATACTTTATACTCTTTCTTTTTCGGTACATTTATACTTTTTTTTCTACCGACATTGAAAGTAGGAAACAAGTTTCTATGGAGGTACATGATAAAATTTGGATCATGAATTAAGAGCAAAATAATTTGTATTATACTCAAAAACAAGAAAAGAGTTGATTATTACATTTATCATCATTGATAAAAACGGATAGAATTACAATGTTAGGCGCTAAGCAAAAGTAAGAGGCGCGCACAAGGTTGCGAAAATATTTTCCGGCAACCTTCTGTGGTTGCCTCGTTGGGGGGCCAATATCAGTAGGCCGCACCTTCCTCGACATTTCAACAGGCGTTTAACTATCTATGCTTGCGATGCCTTCTTCCGGCAGTCTCATCCAACTCCTCCCTTGGTGGAGGCGAGGGCTCGTACCTTGATGGCTTTCTTTTAAAATGTCGCTCATCATCACTCGACTCATATTCCATTGCTGCCATCACGCTCTTCTTCACCGTCTCATGATCATGGTACCCATTTGCCATAGACGACGTGGTGGCAGTTCTCTTCTGATGGTGGTGTCCGGAACCGGACCCGGGACCGGAACCCCCAGTCTCATGGTCCTTCCCAGCAGATTTTGACTTCGGCTTTGGCTCATCAGACACCTTCCTCATCTTAGGCAGCTCCTCTTCTGGGAAGCTTATCCTCGAAAACACACTTGCCTTGTGCTTCTTGTCCAATGCAGCCTGAGCGGCCGCCGCCGCTGACTCAGCTGTCGTGGCGGGTGGTCTGGACTCGGACCGGTGGCGATGGGTACGCTCACGGTCATGTTCCCGCTCCCGCTCCCGCTCTCTTGGACGGTCAATGTCATGGTCAAGCTCAAGGTGTTCAGCTTTTCTCTTTGGTGGCAGGCGGGAAATTTCCTTGTCACGGCGCTCCGGAGAAATGCGGTCTGACCGGTGGCTATGGCTAGACCGACGATAGTGATTTTCACGGTCACGGTCACGCTCCCGCTCCCGCTCCCTCTCCCTCTCCCGATCATAATCCACAGAGGATCTATCTCGTGACCTTTCCCTTTCACGGTAACGATCATGGGGACGATCACGTTCACGGTCCCGGTCACGGTCGTCATAGCGATCTGGGCTTGGAGACCTACGAATTGGTAGGGGCTTCTGAATGAAATCAAACACGTAAAAAGTCAAACATTTAATTCAATTACTCAAAAAGTCAACATGATGCAAAGATGAGATAAAAAAGGGAGAACTAAGGCCCAATGACTAATGGGCCTTGGCAAATTGGGCTTTAGAATTAAATTGCTCCAATTTTAATCATCTTGGCCTGTTAATTTATGCGGATTTATCACCCATCCACCATCATTATCATAATTAATAATAATTATCATTAGCATTAATTTGTCTCTTTGAATTATAGCATGACAACCTTTATGTAATTTAAAATGTAAAAAAAATTAACAAATTGAGACTATTTATTCAGAAAATTTAGAAGAAAAAAAACGATTAAATTCATTTTACTCGAGATTAGTTCTCTCGTCTATTTGCCTAGAAACAAGTTCATATTTTGACTTGTTTATTTCATTCATTAACCCACCGTGAAAACAATATTAATATCGACTTTTCAATTACATAAAACAATTAAAATACTATATTGTGGCATAATTTAATCACATTTTAAATTCGTTAATTTGATTATTATATTTAGTGGGAAAAAAAATCATATCGACAAGACTTCGAAAACTCGTTTCGGGGCAGGCCTTTTCCTGTAGCCAGCCCA
Source organism: Silene coronaria (assembly GCA_028566215.1). NCBI lineage: Eukaryota > Viridiplantae > Streptophyta > Magnoliopsida > Caryophyllales > Caryophyllaceae > Silene > Silene coronaria. Next base: position 98,364 of record JAOWBH010000009.1, read on the forward strand.
CATATACAGGCCACAAGGCCCACAATGTAAAACAGATCCAAGCCAGATGGTCCTCAAACCACTGAAGTTACATATGATTGCCGGAGAAATTGTAGGAAATTAACTACTCTACATAAAACACAAAGCAATACGAAATATCGTAATGATATATGCTTAATTGACTGCCCCAAAAAATTCCTAATTCTCGGTCTTTTTCCCCTTGCTCACTGCAACAATGAAGACCAAGGGGGCTACAAGCATCTGAAATCGCCCAAATACTAGCTGGAATCGGCCGAACTTCCAGGGGAAAAAAATTGATAATAGTTGAGCTCATAGCACATAAAAAATCCCAATTAACGAATAATCTAGGAGTATATGAACCGCTTGCTACCCAAAACACGGAACGCAACCATGAAGAACTACCCCTGCAATACAAGTAATAAAATATACAGCTGACAAAAATTTGAGCTACCAAATAACATACAGGTTTCGACTTCATTGGCAAGGGGTTGGCATTGCTGCTACCTTCTCGGAAATCATGGTCTCTGGGAGGGAGCTCCCTACTGCAATAGATGATCCAGTTGAGTAAGCAAACAATTAATCGTATTTCGGATGAAGTAAATTAGCAAAGGTCATACTCTCAAAACCCATTGTTGCTTTGTGCAAGAGGGTCAGGTATTATATCCTATTTCATAAATACAACTATAAGTTAAAAGTGATTCTTACTTTTCAAATCGTCTCTCCATTTCTCGCTTTCTTCTTAAATCAGCATTCCTAGCCTCAAGTTCTTCCCTACTAAGCATTGGTGGTGGTCTAAAATTCATTCCCATACCAAATTCAGCTGCAAGATCCCTGTAAATTGGAGCAAGATCAGTACAGGCCGGAAAATGCCAAAGCAGTAAGCAAATGAAAGAAAATTAACGTAATTGACCAATTTGCAAGCACGATGTATTTGGATTCCTTTGAATCCTTCCCATTTTCAATGAAGCCAAAGACGCACATATTCTTAGCAATGGAATAGATGAAATAAATGAAATAAATAACAGGTTGTGCTTGTTATATTTTGTCATTTTTGTGACGCAGCAATAGGGAGATACAATTCTCGACAAGACGCCTTTTAGGGACACCCAGAAACAATCTCCATTTATTTTTGTCACGTTAGGGATGTACTCATGTACGCATATGGCCCTTTAACCGCCTATACCTTTTGCGGCTTTCGGGCAAGCAGTGCGTGCTGGTTGCCATGCTCAATATTTCTAAACATGGTGCATCAACTTTTTAAGCACAAAAAGACAGTCGATATAAACACATCACTTAAGTGACGATACAAAAACAATCAGATTCATATACCTTTGAGGCGGCGGAGGCATCATTTGGGGAGGGAACATAAAGTTCTGATGCATATCCATAGGGCCTGGACCATATCCCATATTGAATGGCATATCCATAGGGCCTGGGCCATATCCCATATTGTAAGGCATGTTCCCAGGAAAAGGTCCCATATATCCATCCATTGGAGGCTGCATTCCACCTTGCCAATAAGGATTGAAGTTGGCAGGGCCGCCATATCCATCCATAGCAGGCTGCATACCCATACCCGTCCAGGGCATTTC
>JAOWBH010000009.1:107486-129364 GCA_028566215.1 Silene coronaria
TAAGGTTGGGGGAGAGAAATTGACCTACACTCAGTCTAGTGTTCATAGGGCACCCATGCAAGTTGTATCTTGCCATGCTGTTTCTCCCGTAGAATCTGATAGGGTAGTTAATAGTCCCACAGTTGAGTCTTGTTTTGCTGTTACTATTGTTGTGACACCTCCACCCCATATTGGGAGTGAGATGGAGGACCAAACTTTTGTTTCTCTTTATTTATGCGTTTATTCACTTGTTTTGGCACGCATTTCTATGGGTTTATTTGATTATTTTACTAGATTTCCTCCCGCATTCGCTACTTTGGTATGTTTCATGTCTTTTGCAGATTTGAAGCTCATTTATGCATTTACGATCCAGAATTCGTCAAGTAATGGAGCAAGAAAGAGTTTGGAAGAATTCAGACGAGCAAGTACGGAGTTTATACATGTTTTCTAATGACAAGTTCTCTTGTCTAGTGACATACTACAGCTTGTCTACCGAAGCACCTCCCTTGTCAACTGACATCTACCCCGGTTTGCTAGACACAGTACGTACAACAAATAAGCATCTAAGCAAGGTGTCGGTCGACTTAATCCTGCAAGTCACCTGACTTCATCCTACAAGTCACCTGAGTTCATCCTACAAGTCACTTGACTTCAAGCTACAAGTCACCTGACTTCAAGCTGCATGTCACCTGACTTCAAGCTGCATGTCACCTGACTTCAGCCTCATGTCACTCGACTTGAATGACTGCAGTCATGTTCTCATGAAGTTACTTATTTTATTTCTTATTTTTGGGCTTGGACTATATAAGCTTTGTAAACTATATTATTAGGGCCTCTGGTCTTCCATCGAAAAACATCATTACTTAGAAACTTTCTCTGAACTTTTAGATCTAGAATAATTTCTTCTCGTGCTCATACTCGATTATTATTCCGGTAATTCAATTTAATCTTTCCTTTTCTCTTTTATTCATCTTTACTAGCTTCTTTATTTATTTTCTCTTATTATTTCCTTTAGTTAATTTTAGTTTATGTTCTTTTATCTTTTAGTTTCATTATGAATTCTTATTATTTGACATTATTTCAATTGTTATCGTTATTATAGACATGAGTAGCTAAATCTCCTTCTAGGATTTAGGGAATTCATGGAAAGTTAAGGGTTGCTAATTAGGTGATTAGGTTAATTTATCTTATTGGTTTATATTGTTAATTGCAACATTTAATTTACGAGTAATTGATTAAAGGCCACAATTGATTATTTGGTTTGATAAATCCCAACCTAAGACCGAAAGACTGGTGAGGATTAGACCCGTTGCAAACATTAGAGTATCCTAGTAAGACGCGAGAGCCCGCTAGACGTACTCTAGGGCGAATAGTTATCCGAGAGGAACTTTTCACTACCCTATAGACCGGTAATTGAGACTGACCTATGACCCTACCTTTAACCCGCGACAATCCATGGTGAACCGACGATCCTAGTCTTCTCTCCTTATATTTTCACAACCTAATTTCTCTCTTTTAATCCTTTTACTTTAATTGTCTTAGTTATTATTCAAACAAACAAAACCCCCCATTTGTTACTCGACATTCTAGATTAGCAAATAGATTATCATCTGTCTCCCTGTGGATACGATCCCGACTTCCCTAGCTATTTTAGTTAGAATATAGTTGGTTATTTTTGATAGGGTTGCGACAGCCTCATCACTGACTCATACAACTAACCGCACAATTTTTAGTTATGTAATAATGTATTTCGGCACTTTGCTCACCTTACTTTGTTATATTGTTGTACTTGTTATATGTTGTTCTTAGACTCAAAATCATTGACTTAACACATTAATAATAAATTACTGTTCTCACATTAATACTGATAAACAAATTACTAAGACTTATCACACTAATACGTACTGGTAAAGAAATTACGATGGCTCATGAACTATATAGCAATTGATTGGTTACTTTTTTTTTCACTAACACTCATTTATATCCTTCAATTATACATTAATTAATAAATTTTGTTTATGTTCGAGCCGGGCCAAGCCAAAATTCGGGCCTTAAAGCCGGCCCAATTATTTGAATCGGGCCGTGGGCTTTTCGGGCCTAAAATTAAGGCCCAAGTCCGGGAAAAAATCGGGTTGGCCGGGTTGAGCTAGCGGGCTTGGGCCATTTGATCAGCTCTAAGTCCAAACTACTTTGCTAGGGAATATTGGGTGGAACACCTCCCATGATGCATGCATGGTAACCAACGATTAAGACAGGCGAAGAGGGAGGAGAATTAGAGCAAAGTAACACCACGCCTCTAACAAACATAAACTCCAAAGGATCGATCGCCAAAAACCACTACCGGGGAGAACGGAATCAATTATGTTTGGGTAAGGAAAGGTTAAAATTTGGAATTGAGAGATAAGTCATCGCCGCCCAACCCCAAGCGACAGAGCACGTCGAGAAGGAACAGTGGGGGAGGGGGAAGATGGAGGTGACAAAGATGATTTTAGGTGATTCCTTTTTAAAGAGAAGTTGGAGGGTTTTTAGAGAAAATGTCAAGGAAAGGCCTAAAATAAATAAAATTAAAGTGTGATGCGATGAGAAAATAACATTTCAAGTTCAGGTCAATCAATTAAGTTATTATCGGTGTATTCAAGTTCGACTATATTTTATTATATTGAATTCGGTTCAATTTCGGTTCAATTCAAAATTTACATAAGTACCACTCAGATATATAATGTGTTCAATCGGTAATCAAATGAGATATTTTCGAAAGGTTTTTCAAATTTAGATGTTCCGAGGTTTACTCTAAAAGGGGCCGTGGACCAGTTTTTTTTTTTTTTCTTCTAAAAATCTCGCCATAGACTAGTTATTGACTCGACACGAGTAAACCACATCTAAGAGGTAAGCCAGCCACTCTCATATTTCCTAATTTTTTTGAGGGAAGACTATTCTCAGCGGTCTCATTATTAAATTTTTTGATGTTAGACTATTCTCAGTGGTCTCAGTCACTGGAGTTGGGTTTATTTAGGCTTTGCTTGCAAGAAACCATAATTATCCAAAAAAAAAAAAAATACACCACAAATTTACTCAGATAATAGGTCCATAGTAAATCCACAAACAGACCGCCGGATAGAAATTGAGGGAATCAATGATACACAAAAACAATAGCTGAATTATGTAGAGACCCTAAGATGAAGACTATATTAGGAAGGGTAAATTGCTATTATACAAAATCTACCAACTCATTCGTATTGCATTCACAAGTTATACATACCTCAAAACTGTCTAGAAAAGTTGTTCTAGACCTCCTAGTGAAGATGTTGATGTGATTGGCTTAGCAACCTCGGGTCCACCATCATCAATTAGAAGTAGATCTGAAGTCAATGCACCTGACACAAACTGACTTGAATCAGCTGTATATGAAGCTTCAGGTTGACTTGTGGCAGCTGCAGGCACATCAACAGGTTGACTTAACTCGCTTGTTACAGGCACATCTGGTGAGCTTGAAGCAGCTGATCGTGTTCTTTCTGCCATAGATTCTTCTGAAAGTGTTCCTTCAGGCTTGCTCGAGTCCATGGTTTGTACTGCTTGGTCCGAGCCCACAGGTGCTTCAACATTTGCTGGTGGCACGTCACCATTTGCCGGTGGTGCTTCACCATCCACCGCTGGTGCTCCACCATCTGTTGGTGGTGTTCCAGCATCCGTTGGCGGTGTCCCACCAATTGCAGCTACTGGAGGAGGTGCTCCCAATAACAAAGGCTTCCCTGGCTCTTGATGGGAGCCCGATATTGCAGGAGTCGGCTTTTTTGGAGCAGAAATAGATAGAGATAAAGTGCTCATACCAGGAGGGAGAATCTCAATAGGTGGCTTTTTAACAGTGTCACCTAAACTTGGTAGCTTGGGGTCCTCCAGAGACGCCAGGAATGCAGTCGTTGCATCTGTCTTTGTCTGTCTAGTATGCTCAATCTCGCTTTGGAGCATTTTATTCCAAGACTCAACCAAGGTTTTCAAAGTTGGCCGTCCATGGGCCTGATACCATTGATGAAGTGATCAGAAAATATGTGACAACACTGAGAAAGTACTGTCTGCCTGTAAATTGAAGTGAACATACATGAGAATGAAGTACAGCTTCTGCAAGCATTCCAGTTTCTTGCCATGCTTTCTCCATGACGGCATTGTCACCCAAAAGGGCAGCGGCAAAGGCTGCTTCACGTCCCAAACCAAGTGAGATTAAGTTATTCACAAGTGTCTGCATTGAATTAACACCCTTAGATTAATGAGGAAGACCAAGAAATGCAATAACAATAACAAATTAACAATAAACCACAAGCAACAGATAAGGGTAATAACTCCATCCCAAAAGTACACAATCTCGAACACTATATATAATTCATATAGGCCGTAACAGATTCGAATCTGACTCGTGCACTCAAGCTAATATGCCAACAGAACATAAGGTTAACACCCTCCCCTCTTTCCTTTCAACTTCACAAAAGGAAACAATGACGCAAAGTTGGAAATGGTAGATTATCATGACCATTATGCCAATGCGCCTATAAAGAGGCTCAGGCTCTTAGCACTCTGGCAGTGTATGAGGTAAAGCTGTCTTTACTATGCAAGCGGCTGCTTCCAACACTTTGAAAATAAGACAACCATTTGCTACAAGATGAGAAAAGATGCACAAGGAGTTTTAAGACCTTATTCCGATACATCTTACAGGTAAAGGAAAAGTAAATCTCATGAATAAAAAAAAAGACATGTAAAGCCAAACAGGATTTAACTTAAACACCACCCAGCTTACAAAAAGAAATTTCTGAGATCAGGATACAGAAATAACAGTGGTTTTCACTTCAGTAAGAGAATATGTAAGTATGAAACTGTGAAATTGAAGACCAGAAATATAGACACTGATGTATTTACTCATTTCTTTTATTTAATTATATGACAGATTCCAAAAGGCATTTACTAGCCTAGACTAAAGAAACCTCTTTACATACGTCTGCTCTCTGTAGCATTTTCTCTGTAGAAGCTGTCCAAATAGCAATATAGCATCATAATTGGCCCGAGAAACTAATCTTACCCTTAGTTTGGATGTAGGGATATAAATAGAAAGGGAAGGAAGCACATGTTTGGATCAGATTCGCTCAAAACCAAGTGAGCCGCAAACAAATTCACCCTATATTGTATCCGTATCAAGACATATTTTGGTATATGGTTAAAAATCTATCAATGACATATATTCTAATAAGTGAACAATGTATATACTTATAACATATTCGTGTAGGGCGTATTACAAATAGTCAAACCATTTTTTGGATAGAGCAAGTTGGGTTGGAGGAAAAATGAAGCGATTCTTTTTCCAACATAGGTTGGGGTCGGCTAACATGAATCATCATCCGAATCGGTCTAGGTTTGAATCCGCCGGTTGAAGGTGAATAAACAAAGTAAAAGAATATAGATAAATGAAAAACAAAACAAGTTTGTTTATAGAAAAGCGTGGAAACCGAAATTAAAGCGGTAAAATTGGTTTGTGAGATAAAAAGGGTATAAGTCATTTTAAAATAAATCAATAAATAAATTTTAAGTAGAATAATAAAAATAAGTAAATATCTAAAACTCAAACTAAATCTTCAACATGAATTCTCTCTCCACAATACCCTCTCCGGCTCTCCCTCAGTAATTCCCAAAATATTCATATCGCTATCAATCACCCTTATCCATGTTTGTTTCGGTCTTCCCCTTCCCCGAACAATAGTATCCATTCCCTAATGCTCAATTCTCCTCACCAATGCCTCAAGTGCTCCTCGCCGCACATGGCCAACTCAAGATTTGGAAGGAAAATACAACTAACATACCCTTATGCAAATAGTTATATCATGTGTCAGTAAAGCATTAGAGAAACATACACTCAAGCGTGTTAACTCCTCATGATTAGCAAGTCGCAAAGCAAGGCCTCGTAGTTCTTGACTCTGCAAAGCTCCCTTAACGGAGCCGGCAGCTGCTAGCCGTTTAAGAGCCTCCCTGGCAATCTCAGACTGTGCGGTTGCATCTGCTGCATCAATAAGATCCAAAAATTCCTTTGCAAACTTCGCTATACCTTGAACAGCATCAACAATGTTTTCTTTCTTCGCAGCTACATTTAATAAATTTGTCAAATCCAACCCTACTGTTTCTTGCCCTATCTCCCTACTATTGCTCATTGTCAAGAGGCATTGGAGAGCTCTTCTCAAATCATTCCCTTGCATGGCTAGATCAAACTCCAACCTATATCCAAAAAAATAATATATAATAAGGAATACACCATAAAGCACTAAACTGCTGTAGTAACATGTACCCAAATCATTTACACCCGTTACAATTACCTATTTAATTAAATTAAATAAAGGAATACATAATCAAATTTAAAACAGGAAAAGAAACAACTTCATATGTTTCAAATTATCAATTATAATGTTATGTAAACCAGTGCATACAAGTCTCTCTCCATGAAACTGCTAAACTATATAAATCATCAGAGAGGCGAGTTGGAGACATGGCAAATTGACTGCATAGGGACATTAAAAATTTGATGATGACTGCAAACTGTGCAATAACACTTTTCTAGGAGGGCAAGGGGGTTGGCTTCAACAATACAATCAACGACAGATTGGCAGATGGGTATAATTTATCTATTGAAACTACTGCCTTATAAGGCAATTGTTTAATTTGATAAAGAAAAAACACTCATATTCTAAAGTATCCTCCAAATTGCATACCCTTGCTCCCAAACATCATTTCCCCTTCGACATTAAACCCACACACCCATATCTAAACTGTTGTACTCTCTCCAGCGTGCACGTGGTGGCTGACCATCCCCCGGGTCAGTGTCGTGCCCGTCAAGGATGTGTCAGACACGTGTCACGTGTCGTGTTGGCCACCATGTCGTGTCCGACATGTGACATGCCACCTACTTGGCGTGTCGGCGTAACAAAGCAAAAATATGAATTATCATGAAATAAGGAATTTACTAGAAAATGCACAAACTTCCCCAAAAGTGGGTTTAGTAAAACAATTGATTAAAGAAGAAAAGAGAACTTAATTTGCAGAAGAAGAAAAATCAATAAACTTTAATAGGTAATACTCACTTCATTCCACTTTTATTGACCTCTTTTCTCCAAAATTTATTCCAAATTAATTGTCCTCTTTCTAAATTTGGTATGCAAAAATGGGTGGACTGCCACTATTACCCCTAATCTTTTGACTACAATTCCCTCTATCAAAATGACATTGTCCCCATTCTTCATAATAAAAGGGGTAGAATAGTAATTTTACCCATATTTCTTAAATCTTCCCGAAATGGAAAGTAGGAGAATAAAAGTGGAATGGAGGAAGTAACTAAATAAGTACCAAAATTTCTTCGAATAAAGACTATTTGGTGGTGTCACCGTGTCAGGCTATCAGCAAAGTAAATAATCCAATAACATCATGACTACGATCTCTTCACCTCTTAGATATTCCAGGCAAATGAAGAGCTTCTGCAGCATAACCCATCCCAAGCATAAATTGTGCTAAGTCATCATGATGTTCTCTACCAAGCCGAGTAGCCCTGTAAATGCAGGGAAATTCAGTACATGAACCTTTACAGTAGTTATTTAGAGGAATGAGAACAGTCCAACGATACCATTTTACAGCACTGACAGCATCACCATAGGCAGCAAGACAACGGCAGCGTATACCAGGATGACTGAGAGATAAAGCATGGGAACGCATATACCTACGGAAATAAAACAGTAAAAGTGTAAAGCAACTAAGTAATACAAGGGATACGCTAGAGACAGAAGCTACACCATAAATATAGAAAAAGACAGCAGTGATTGGTTACCAACATCTATATCGATTTATTTTCATTTACCCTAAAAAGATTTTACATATCCTTCAGTTATTTATTTTTTTTTTTTACCAAAAATCTTTACACAAAAACATCAAGGTAACAAAAATTATACCCGAGTGTCGCAAATTAATTCTTAATAATCTATGTGTTACTTAGTAAGCAATAAAGCAATATAGTGCATCTGTTAACACCTTTACGAAAGCCTTTGGGATTTTTCAACAAAGAGATGTTTCAGAGATTCAACTTAGAGAAGCAGTTACCTATCAATCAGCCAAAGTACTCCATCTTTAACACCCACAACCACAAGTGGCCCAACAGGGCGTTTCTGCTCTGTGGGAAACCGAGTCACAGCAACAGCTACTCCACCTCCACCAACGGCAACCTCATTAGCTTTTCTTTCCTCGTGTACTCCATCATCCCCATCCAGTTTTGATTGTTTTGGTAAGGTTAAGTATGGCGGCACTGAAGGAGCATGCTGGAATGAAGCTAGTCTTACGACCTGCAATGATATTATCAATGATCAAGCACTAGATAGTATTTACACATGCAGCAAAGTAGATAAAAATTATTTAGTTGGCAAACTAGATTGTTTTCACACATAACAACTCTTCATTACCAACGGTAAAAAAAATGGGAAGAGGCGTCAAATCTAAATACCAAACAAATAGTACTCATTGATTTGGAGCTAGCAACAAATGATCAAGGAGTTTCATGGAATAAAGTCGTTTCTGAGTAATCAGATGTGTAGAAACTGAAGTTACAACAAGAGTAATGTGCCTACTTCATTTGAGTCTCCTAATAGAAAAAGTTGATGTCATATTTGGAAATTACAAATTCTGGATCAGCTGTGCCTGAGGAATTAATGAGCATTTTGCAAACACTACTTCTATCATCTCACTTTCAACAACTTATAAGAAAATCACGAGTATGTTAATTGCCACAGAAATTTACCATTTAGTAACACAAAAAATCCCTACACGAACCATGACACAGAAAACGAAAGTGTCAAATCAAGCTTTGACAACCTAAAATACACAAGTCCCCAAGATCACAAAGAGGAACTGCTGAGAGGAGCTGCAGAAAGAAGCTTGCTATGTCAAAACCTTAAAGATAGCACAGTACTTAAAGATAGCACAGTACCTGTAGCATTGGTGGTCTGAGTAAAACTCTTTCATTTATATCAGTTTTTGGACCATCAACTGAAATCAGTGCTAGTTCACCATGCTCAGCAACAGCTCTAGCTTGTGCTTCTTTCAGTTTATGTTCTTCTTTCATCCTCTTAGTCTCTAAGTCGATAGCAGCAACCCCAGCATCCACAAAAACCACCCTGAAATAATTGTAATATTAGTAACCAAAATTAGAATTAAGGAGATACTGAGCTCGAAAACTCCCGACAAATTCTGACTGGGATAACTCAGCCAGCATATCAGTTAGCTAACCAAGACAATAGGCATTCACAGCCGAAACCAAATTAAATTGAATTATTCAAGTAGAACAGTTAGCTAACCATAACTGAATATAATGAAGATTTAATCACAAGACGTTCAATCACTAAATTAAGTTTTGCCTACGTAGCTTACTCTATAGTAGTTGGAGTAGCAACAAATAGCTGTCTGTGATGCCAAATTGCACTAGTTGCATAGGGAATTGCAACATCCCCCAAATACCGATATTGCGGGCGCAAGGAGGATATGACAATATATTGTTGATAGGCAAAAGCACAATACTCAGCTGTTTGATCCCATGCTGTCCACTCTGGCTGAGGTAGAAGACTACCCACAGGTTGGAAAGTCTCCCAGCTGCAAACAAGACTTCAAAAAATAAGTACTAAGCAAAGAAGTATGATAACAAGTAACAACATGAAACATATAGTAAACAATGTGATCAAAAGGAAACCAAAGTGTAAGGAATGACAGATTACTAATATGCCTGCAGCAAGAGTACAAATATTGGTAGAGAGATGTGCCATTAGCTCAAAGATGTTAAAAAGTAAAGTTCTATGAAACTTATATAAGGAAATAACCAAAGCTGAAGTAGAAGAAAAATTCTATTTTCTCTATCTTGTCTTGTTTTTTCCATCAAATATTCATCTGTATGTTTAAAAGCTCCCATCAGCTGTACTTTTACAGATAAGTTGCACCCCTAGGCCCTGATGTTTGAAAGCTTAAGCTCATGCTTTCATCATGCCAATCTCTCTTTCAAAGAAGAGAACAAGACTTTCAACTATGTTATGGAGTCACTTTAACCGAGTAGGAATTACATTCAGAATTTAATTTAGTATACAAATTTATCCAAATTAGAAATTGAGTTCCATTTCCAAACATTTATGATTTTTGAAGCTCAATATCGGTATCAATTATTATATGGCTGGAACTAAAAGCAAATCGGAGATGTGCAGATCTGGTAATTATGGATCTTTTCACCATGTTGGCCATACAGTGACTTACACCAAAAGATACAGAGTACTGTTTAGATAAATAATCACAAGTACACAAATCTTGAGAGCCAATTAAGGAGCTATGAAACAACAAAAAGTAGATAGAAGGGAGAAAAAACTGAGCAAAAGATGAAAAAAAGAGCGTCGACAAAAAATAAACTCGAGATTGTTTGACGCAAGTGCAAAGCAAGCTTGTCTTGACGTATGAGGCACATTGAAATTATTCAAAATCTAAGAGTGCAAAAAAGCTTAAAAGCAATTAGACTCAAACTCTTAAAGCTGTTCAAGCTCAGCCAATGAAGCTTCCTATCGTTTATTTACCCCAGTTTCTTCTCTTTTTTCCTTCCTTTTTTTTTCTTGCTACTCTCACTTTTTGTTTCACCTCACTTTTTACTTGCCCTTTGTTCGCTGTTGCTTTTTCATTTCCGTTGTTGCTTCTAATCTTTTCTTTATCTCGTCTTTGTCTCTTTGTTTCTGTCTTATTATTTGTCTCATTTCTTATGCTTTCATGTCTTCTGTTGTTGTGTCCTATAATAATGGTTTCTTATGACAATTGGTCAGCCAACCCTAGATTTTTATTTTGAGATTAAGGTTTTGTTGTTCTTGTCAAATAGAGATAGCTTGGCAACTTCAAAACAAATTAGATCCAGAATCAATAATGATGACTATAACATGAGAGAAACATAATCACTCGCCTATAGAGCTGATAATTCAGCGAGGAAGAAGCACTAGTGGTAACACCATCATCAAACGCATTAAAGGAGGAAGCACCAGAGCCGAAGCCAGACAAAGGCATTGACTGAATCGTTGAGATTGCAGTGGCTGCAACAGCACTAACTCGGCGAGAAGTCCGATACGCAATACCAAGCAATGCACCTCCATGCAAACCTATAACCTGGCCACAAGAACAGTTCAGCTCCCATACAATATCCAGAAATGTAGTTCAGCTCTCACACATTATCCAGAAATGGTTTAATACCCCATCCCCAAAATAAAAGACAACAAGAAACAAATATTGCTAAATAAGATACGAAGAGCAAAATCTAAAACCAATGATGTCTTAAAGCGGAGATTGTAGTTGCAACGTGCTAAAGTATCGACCAGGGTAAATTTCAAGAGAGCCGGATGAATTAACATCACCTAGAACATATGAAATCATCCCCAAGAGTCAAGCCTGGAGAGAAACAGGTTTCAATGTGTCATTTCACAGTCAGGCCCAGGCTTAACAAATTATGCTAATAACAAAGGAGAAAATACAGAAGAAATGGAACAGTTTTATTTTACATGAACAAGTGCAAAGCAATCGTGTGACATGGAATTCAGTTGACTGCTTTTACTAAGTAGACATTCTTAAAGCATTTAGAAATTTAAGGACAGATGAGCTCTGGATGGGTCTGTTTCCTGGCAAAAGAAACGACATATCCTGCTTAACATCAGAGCTTTTGTCCGAAAATGATTTTGAGGTCGGCTTACATGAGTCATCATCTGTAACCGTCTAGGTATCCAATAGGACTCCACAATATACGAGAATAAAAGTAAAAAGAGTTGAAAAAGCATAGTAGTATAATAAAACACAACAACAACATCAGAGCCTTAATCCCAAAATGATTGGGGTAGTATAAAAATATAATGATATGTAAACCAAATTATTATTTTTTTTTTAAATAAGAATAAAAATAAAAAGGAAAAATTGAAGAGTAGAATAAAAAGAAATATACTCCCTCCCAATCACTCATTTCTTCCTTCTTTCCTTATTCATGTTAATCGGATTTTCTCCCCTCTTCCCTCTTTAGGAAAGTTGTGTGTGGTACAAATTTAATTGCATGTAGGATAGAGTGGAGTAGAGTTTTTTGTGTGCTCCAAAACCATTTCCTTATTTCTTGTGCAAAATAGAAGGGGGAAGAAATGAGTGAATAGAAGGGAGTACTAAATAAGACATGTAAGAAATCAAACTCCATCATTCACCCATATCATTTCTCTCTATAATGTTTTGTTTTCCGTCGCCATGTCTTTATCAATCCCAAAGAAATATCAAATCATTCTCAATCACTTTTATTTAAGTTTTCTTAAGTATACCTCTACCCCTACAATCTTTTCGAGTCCCAATTTTCGAGCCTCTTAACCAGGGCATTAATCAGTCTCCTTCTCACATGTCTAAACCATCTAAATCTATATTCCATCATCTTATCCTCTATCAGGGCAACTTTGACCACCTCCCTAACCACCTCATTTCTAAGTCGATCCTTCCTTGTATGGTCACAAATCTATCGTAGCATACACATCTCTGCACATTCATCATTGGAATGTCTGTGTTTCACTGCCCCGGCCAACAGAGCCATACAAAATACAACACTGCAGGTCTAATTGTTGTACAGTAGAATTCACCCCTTAGTCCCCGGGATCACATAAAATGGGGCATACCGGGATCACATGAAACCCATGTGGCGGTCTTCGACTTCAACCACCCTGCTTGAATCCTATAAGCCACATCCCCATCTAATTTTCCATCCTTCTGAATAATAGACCCAAAGTAATGAAAAAACTCAGATCCTTGAATGATCCCCCCATAAAAAGTGATTATCCCGGGTTCTCTACCTCTGGCCTCGCTAAACCTACATTCCAAATATTCGGTTTTACTTCTACTTAGTCTAAATCCACGAGCTTCCAAAGTAGTCCTTCATAGTTCTAATTTCCTTTGGAGTCCTTCCTTCGTCTCATCGACCAAAACAGTATCATCTTATCATCTGCAAACAGCATACACCAAGGAATGTCGTCTGGAATTGACCTTATCAAATCGTCCATGACTATGGCAAAGCGAAAAAAACCAATCGTAGAAACTCTTCGGTCCTCCGAACGTTGATTCTTACACTAGTACTAGCTCCTTCACACATGTCTTTTATTATATCAATGTATTTTCGCGATACCCACTTCTTCACTAAAACGCACCAAAGTACTTCTCTCGCTACCCTATTATATGCCTTCTCTAAATCAATAAAAAAACAATATGCAAGTCTCTTTTCCTACGTGAATAATGCTCCATCATTTGTCTGATAAGATGAATTGCTTCCATAGTTGATCTCCCCGGCATAAATCCAAATTATTTATCCGATCTGTCTGTAGGCACATTATATGAATCCTCCTCCTCAACCTCCATTACCTCCACTTCCTTAAAATTTCCTCCATTCTGTATCCTATATTCCTATATCCCACCCTCTAGGAGGCCCTTGGGTTAACGTTTCAAGCTCATTACCAGCAACCTGGAATTGCAGTAACTAATACACAGCCATTGCAAATCAGCTCACTTTTAGGATCAAAGGCAGCAATTAGATAAGGTGATTAGGTGAGAAAGGGAGTTAAGGCAAAAAATCACAAACCTAAGTTTCCAAATGTTAATTCATGTACCGATCTGTAAGAAGACCTAACAGTTAATAGCTGTTCTCCACAAGAAAAAAAATAGTAGTCACGTATCATTCTATCAACTACAAGATAGGCAGAGCATTAATGCATCCATTTCTTTATTATTCTTCTTTTTTGAGTGAACAGTGCTTTCATTTCTAAAGCCTAAAGGATGCGAGAGTAGTTCTCTTTTAGATGTTTGAGTCTTTTCATCTTTTCTAAAGCCCAGATATCCCAATAATATTAGGAATTTAGGATTGCAGGAGACGATATTCCAATACTCTTATGCAATCTTGTAAAACCGTCACCAAATAATAAGATCATTGTAATGAAGAGGAGATCATTAATTATACTTTCAGTTCACAATAAATACATCGACCAACTATTTACGAGAATAAGCTTGGTGAGTCTCTGTCATCACATCTGACTTTCAGCAATTGATGCTTCAGTATCACAGACAAATTAAGATAGTAGGAATTAACTTGTAAAGATGAAGCATTAACAATAGAAATAGGAGATTCGTGATTTTTCCAATGAACGTTACTGGACATATGTCAAAACTGACTTTACAGAAAAGTCTAAGTTACCTTTCCTGCCCAAAAGATGAAAAAACTTTTTAGCATCTAGTTCTCTAAACACCCCCGCGGTGATTAAAGATTTTAATTTCCATACACCAACAAGAGAGGAGCTCAGTGAGCAGAAAGCACAAGCAGCAAACCCAGCTAATACTCTAAAGCCACAGAGGCGAGTAGATTCATTCCTAAAGTGCCAGAATATAACTTTATTCTCAAAACCAGAACTCAACTAAACAATAAGTAGTCAAGACATCACCATAGTTTAATGTAAAGTCATTGAAGATAACAAGGAACAATCTCATAATTTTTTTGGCCACATTTTTACATCTTCCACCAAAGTGACATCCAAAGAGACCATAATCCTTAGTTTAAAAAAGTGCACCTTGGATGAGGCACTAGCTGAAACGCCTCGGTGCATTTCAGGTGCGCCTTTTAGACAAGGCTTGCCTAACGAGTCTAACTAGTACGCACTTTCCATATCTTTTAGACAAGGCTCACCATTTCTTTTCCCCATTATTCCTAACTTAATTCCTTGATGTGTTAGTCAACTTAAAAACTCCTAAAAAGGCTATTTTTGCCCAAAATTTTATTTGGAAATTACAAATTGGTTATCAAAAAAAAGGCCTTAGCGCCTCTGTGCGCGCCTTGCCCAATTTCAAACTAAGGCATATCCCTTATTAAGAAGGAATTACTCCAACTCCAAACCGTCCATATTACCTTTCGTGGCAAAGTTAAGGAACAGGGATTGGGACTTATGTCACCGCTCATATAACATGCTACAAATCACACCATGCAACCAGAGTTAACGATGTCAAATAGTCTAAACTGCCTATTCACTGAATACACTGTAGGTGTCATCCATTGCAGCAAAATTTCATCATAGAAGTCTCAAGAGATTTACTCAGCCCATCAGCCAATGGAACTACATATATCCCGCAGAATAATGTTTTCACCTCCCACAAAACTAAAAAATAACTACACCGAAATAGAGAATGCAGGATTGATTTTCAAAGAAAAAGTAAATTTAAAGAGATTAATTAAAGCCACACAATCAAACATTGATTTAAAAGAACTGATATCTGAAGAACAGTACCGGTTCACTCCTTCCGCCAATAGACCTCATCAAAATATTAGAGGTCCCGTCATCCAGTAAAATACGAACTTGGACAGTGGCAGAAGAAGCTGCACTTGCGGCTGCAGCAGCCGCAGCAGCTGCAGCAGCTTCCTTAGCTTTTCTAGATGACGCCCCCTTTGGAATTATAGGAATGCGTGGAGCCACAGAAGATTCTAGTATAGCAAACCTATCACGACAGGTATCCCATGCCAAGAGTCGTGCACTCCCTGAATCGACGACCGACCAGTCGCTGACCTTGTATACAGAGAAATAAGGAATATCCGGCCATACAATACCAAGGTACCTGTGTTTAACCGAAGTAGTATGTTAAGAAACATGATTTCTTGACCAACCATAGAACAAAATGAAAACCTCTTCCAGAAATACACATTAACTATATTCTACTTCTGGAAGGATTGTACTTTTACTCTTGTGGTCCAGTTACAAGTAATCATTAATGAAGGATTAAGTTGAGAATTGTCAAAAGAAAGAGACGACAATTTGAAGAACTAAATGTACGACTTTTTATGCTTGAATCCTTGTAAACTCCGAGGAAAGGTATTAGAGCGAATATATCTAGTCTATAAGTCAGAACTGAATCTTATAACATGAAGGGGCGAAAGAGGTCTAAAATGGAGTGGTCACCACGAGATAAATAAGATGAACAGATTTGCAAAATAATGAAAACGAAATGGATACAAGGTAACTTACTTTCCTGAACTGCTCAGAGAAAGAACCGAATACGAATCATGTGGTACAGGTGTGCTGATATGTTTTTTAATCTGTTTAATCAGCAATGCTTCTGAGTCTACCTTTAATCTTGCTGACTCTGGCAATAAACCATTGCCACCTAAAGATGGATTTGCTGTTGTTGACAGCTGAAAAGACAACAATTTAAGTTCTCTTTCAACAACATACGCAGCAGAATGCTCTCGACTTCCTGGTGGTGATGGTAGTGCAGCGACAGGTGGAAGAGCTCGAAAATCAAACTCGCTAATAATCACACCAATATTTGTTCCGGTAGCAACTAGATGAGGTTGTAAAGGATGTGCTACCATACAATAAACCTGCAATACCAAAAATAGTAATTTAAAAATATAACAAAAAAAAAAAAAAGCAGTGTCGACATGTCTTGGATGAGTTAGATACTATCACTTCAAATTTGTTTTTAGTACCTGACAGGCTACTATGCGCAATTACATCAAAACAAACAGCCCTTACAAAGACAGACAACATTACAGCCAGTACAATCCCCACACAAGCCTCTTTATTTCTGCATAGAATGTCCAAGCAATCAACAAAATATCTTGGATGAGTTTCAAATTTTTGTTCCTTCCCGCCAAATTACCATACATGATCACATAACAATAACCAGCCCTTACAGAAATATACAACAAACATACAACAAGCACAATCCCAGACAAGCTTCCTTATTTCTGCCACCATTGTCCAAACAATCATCACATTATCATGGATGAGTTAGATGCTCTAACTTCAAATTATTTTTCCTTACTGCCAAAACTACTATGGATGAAATAACAATAACCAGTCCTTACAGAAACATACTACCAACATACAACAAGTACAGTCCCGGACAAGCTTCCTTATTTCTGCCTCCATAGTCCCAGCCACATGCATTTAGAAAATGTTCCAAAGTAAATCAGCACCCTATGGGATAGATAAGCACATATATCTCCATAAGTTTGGATACAAGTACAGGAGGTAGTACGGACCAGGGGCATTTTCGGTTCAAATATTTTTTACGAAAAGATTTTATATGGCTTACTAGAAGGAAAATTGACACCCCCTTCCCCAATTTCCCTGAAGCCTAATTACCAAATATACATGTGATATCATCCCTCTCTTTCTCTCCTCACCCTTCCCTAAATTCCTCTATCCAAACAAGGCCTAAGAGTCACTTTCATAACTATACCATAATGTGTAAGACCAAATTATTTTCAATAAGAGAATCAACATTCCGAGTAACAACTTTAAAAGCAAATTAAGACAAGAATATGTAAACTCGTAGATCACAAGTTCTAAACTTCAAACTACTCAAATACTCGCAAGGTTTTGATATTTAGCACAGAAGTTCTCTCAGCAATTAGGAAGCAGACTAACTCTGCCAATTTACAATTAGAAACTTCAACTCCTAACGGCATAACACTAGAAGTTTTCCCTAAAAGTAGATTTTCTCCTTAGTTCTAAAAGGCACGAGGTGCACCTAGGCAACAAGGGCTAATAGCAACGAGACACATGGTAAACTACAAAGGTACACATCTCATGTAAATGATGTATACTATTTTTCCAACCAGACTTGTAACCCTTTTAAAATTTTAACAAGGTAAATGTGTAAAGTAAACCTAGAAATAATGGGGCTAATGGCAGGGTATAGTTAAAGCACAAAAAAAACATACAAATTGCATATAGTGTGCCTTGTGTACTAGGCAAGCCAAAGGTACCTAAGCGGTTAGGCGCACGAACCGTGCTTTTAAACTAAGTTCTCGCCAGAACCACGAACCAAAATAATGTCATTTTACCTAACACAGACTGCCAAAAAGATCAACCGATCAATATTATCGGGTTTCATGCAACATATCGAGCTACCCTATTGACCAAATTAATCGATTTGAGTAGAATTCTTATAGAAAAAACTCAATTTACATAAAATCTAAGCACATACCCGAAGCTTTTTGCTAGGAGAAAGAACATGTGGAGGAATAAGTGAAGATAGTTCACACAATGGCCTTGTTAGCACTGAGTATGTGGGATGTTCAATCGCCCTGCCAGAATACAACGGTCCCCACAAAGGATCATAAACCCAGTAATTTTCAATAGTCACCACCATAATAAACTACAGGTGAATTGAAATAGTGGATCTCAAGGACCATCGTTATACAAATTGCAGATGCTTACCATATATGGGAGTCCTTTACACAGGTCAGAATATCAAGGTTTGGAGCGCGAGGATGGCACCAGGATGCTACACTATGGCAAGACATCTTTGGAACAGGTTTTATCCGCCGCATCTCCTGTGAAATAGAAGCAATATTATCAGAAGAAGATATACTGACATCACATCACGACTAAGTTATCAAAATTTAGTAGATTATTGGCACTGCATCGTGAGATCAAAGTCTCAAACCTTGACATAATACCATGTGGAAGGTGAACTATGAAAGCTTGACACTTGGGGCTTGGGCCCTATTTGTTAAAAACATAATGTATCTCACTGGGATGAAGAAAGTGGAATCAAAGGCCGAAATTTATCATACAACACTCGTCACCAGCGGTATTAACCTTCCGCTCAATAATTTCACAAACGAGCCGGTAGAAATATACATACAGTTCTGTTGGCTTTTAACTTTTAGGTAATAAATCAGATAAAAAAACCATAGATAATGAGCCCAAGCTTAGATAACTCAAGATTTTACCAGAAATCTCACAACATAACATGGTCAACTTCTGAGAGAGACTCAGAAATTATAACCTACCCGGAAGGAGATTGTATCCCATATAGCCAGTGTCTTGTCAGCGCCTATTGTGATAAGCTGTGGGGCACCTCCAGATACTCTAGATAATTCAACAGCCACAACCCCACCATCATGTGCCTACAAGTGATCAAATAGTCAACAGCAAGTTGAGCGAAAATCTAAAATTTTAATAGATAGAATCATAGATCACAATTCTTCCAGGTTGTTCTCTCTCTGATGACAATTTTCACAAAACATACCATTTAGAATATCATCAAAGGAGAGAACCGATTATATACCTTCAAACTGAGCTTAGGTACAAGCTCTCGTGAATCATGACCATGATCTGCACTCCACATTATTAGTAAACCATCACTTCCCCCTGAAACCAGCAACCCCTACAATCAAGCAGAATAACATCATCATTGTCATCCCACCAAAAAGGGACTCACTCGAAGCTGGGTAAGTCCCAGTTTGACATAGATATTCCCCCAAAGAAATTGTTTACCATTTACTACTTCGTGAAAATGGAAGTGCACAAAGGTTTACCGGACATTTTCATAATGTATCCCCCAAAACCTAAAGAAAATCTTCTCTTTGGCCCCATCGAAAATGAGAAGAAATTGAACACTATAAGCATTAAAGAAAATTCTACAGTACAAGCAAGGTAGCTTCCAACAGGAAAAGAACCATATGGCGAGATAAATCTACCTCATTTCATCAGGCATATTTTAATTCCTATTTACCATCATCCATAAACTTTGTAGCTTGCAATTGTTATTTGCATGTATAAATTTCGTAACATTATGTAATCACAGACAATGCGGTTTCCATATCCACCTCCAACCACTACTTAGTTCAAAACAGCTCATGCTTGTTCACATGCATGTGTTCTTTTTTGTTGGCTACAGTTAACTAATATTCTATTCAAGATACTATGGTGAACTGCCAGATTTGGCCTCTGACCTTAAGTTTTATGAGTTTGTTTTAACCTAATAAGAATATAATAGGAACAAAAATTATGTTTTATGCAGCGGTTTCTTAAGAAAACCTAAAGAGAAAATGAGGCTGGCAAAAATGAAATGGTGGGAGTAAGTTTATGCAGCTCTCAAAAAAAAAGTTAATGCATGATCTTATGTTTTCTAGGCTTGCCACATAATATGTCAAGGCGGTGCGGTTGTTTTGCCAAACAGGCATTACACAAAAAATCAAATAACAGCAAAACAATGTTTTACAAAGGTCTAATTTTAAAAGAACTATTGGCAATAAAAGCAGAGGAGTCAACCTAGGGCATGGAAAATTTAATCACTTTAAAATCTCAATAGGACATGTCAACCACGCTTCATTCATGAATACTTTAACCACCAGCTACAGGGTACCAAGATCTCGAGAAAAAATTAGACGAAGTTAACATACATTGTGTCAGATCGTGAAATTTAGTTAGTGCAGAGTGAGTACTACCTCGCCTGAAGAAGCGATGAATGTCATAAGACAATTTATAGCTCCTTTGTGGCCTCCGGTATACCTTCTAGCCAGCTGCAGCAATACATAAGCACCTTCATCAACCAAGGGAACGTCAAAAGTGAGGAAAACTGACCCAACTATTGTTGTCTAACCTTCCATGTTATCATTGACAGAACTCTTATTACACCATCTGATCCACCAAAAGCAACCAATGGACCTTCGCCGGCTGTGGATCTAGACAAGAATTCCATACTGCACTTCCAGGTTGCACGTCAAAGTAATCAAGAATTATGTATCTTACCGAGAGGCAACAGGTATGACTATGAAAGCTAAGACGAAGACTTAAAATTAATTCCTCAAGCTTGGGTACATGAGACAGTAGAATCAAGTAAAGAGAAAACAAGTGCATTACCACATAAGTGATTTGTTATCAAGCTCTTGCTTGGGTACATCACGACCACGCATTGTGACTAAGTCCAAAAAAATAGCTTTATTCTCACAACAGATGACTAGAAAATGTCTTCCTTTGGTAGCTGGAGCCAAAGAATTGAGAGCGGACGTGACATGACTAACTGCGGATGGGGACTCAGCTGCTGCTGCCCGATTACGCCAAAGTTGCCAAAAGCGTACATCGTCATCATAGAAACTCACCTGCTTAACACTTAGAGAAACAAAATAAGTTGCATATGTCAGCTGTTGTAGCTAATAAAATATGAATCCCGTCAACATTAAAGATCCAAAATACTGACCTGCCTCCCCGAATTGCTTCAGTAGGTTTCCCTCTCGACTCTGAACAGCAACAGCAACGATTTCGACAGAGAATGCCATAATTGAATCAATACAAGCAAGCATCTAAAACGGCAGAAAATGAGAATTTGGACACAGCAAGGAATGGCAGAATTGAAAATGTTACCAGATTCGCCCTCGGCGAGCTTCTCCAATTTGGCACCAACGAGGCGCCTCTCATCAACACCACCAGCTTTTAACTCATAGATAACCTAAATAATTGATTGAATTGAATTGATGAGATTATATTAGATTAGATTAGTTTGGGAAAAATTAAAAAAGGTAGGAAGGAATTCACCTGACGGTGTTCCCAATTCCAGACGGAAACATGATCGGAAGCGTCGGAGGTGACAAGCCATGGATGAGTAGGGTGGACCTGTATCTTCACTATCTTCTCATTCGTTAGTCGAAATGCTCTTAGTCTCAACATTCCTTCCTTCCTTCCCAGATCTCTTCACTTTCTTAGATCTGCAGAGATGATCAAGACTCTACAACTCTATTTTGGATTACTCCCAAAAACTTCTCATCTCCTATCTAAAAAGAGAACAAGGACTCTAAGAAATTTTACCTCTAAAATACACCTACTTAAATAGGAAAATGTTTGTTGTTAATCCTCCAAAATCCTTTCAATTATAATCTTTTAATTGAATTAACGGATAATTCACGTGATACCCTGAACTTTGTCAATTTGCACATGATATCAATATTTTAAGTTTATGTAAATAATACCTTTTAATTTGATTTTCATGCATAACATACTTTTTTTGTCGCTATAAAAAAATTCAATTAAGCATAACTC
>JAOWBH010000009.1:142194-156389 GCA_028566215.1 Silene coronaria
AACCTTTAACGGACACAATAACAACGCCCGCTTTTTTCTTTAACAACGGTTAATAGCCGTTGTTGTCCCCTATATCTGTAGTAGTGACCGTTAACAAATGACATAAATTTCAGGTACTTCGGGCAAAAAAAATAATGTTAGGTACCTGCGTGCAAAACGGCATAAATGTTAGGTACCTTTTGACAAAAAAACCCAATATCTTTTGAATATGTTTTTGAGTTTGTTTAGGATTCCACGACTAACTAGGTTTCGAGTTTGATTTAGAACAGTGGTCATTTGTTCCTTTAACACTTAGCATCTCTTTAGAAAACTAATTTTTAATTTGATTTCTTATATGTTAGGGAAATTATTATTTGGTTTCTTTATTTGTTTAGGAAAATATTTTTTGGGTTTCTCAAATTTATTTAAGAAAGTTTTGTTATGGGAGTAAGAAAGTTTTGTTATGGGAGTACCATATAAATTTTCATATTGAAGTATGCTTTAGTCATTCAAAAATCTATATAAATCATTTGAAATATGTACTCTCAAAAGTATACTCAAAAATTTGTAATTCCTCCAGATAGATAAAAGAATTCTCCCTTCTGCTTGGACGTAGATAACACACTGCTAATAATCACGTAATTTGTTTTCTTTATTATTGCACTACCTCTTGTCTTCACATTGTTATTGTTATAGGTAGGTTCATTATTAATCCTGACAAGGAGCATTGTTAAACTGTGAAGATGTCTTTTAGGTACATAAAAGGTAAACTAATATTGATCAGAGAAGCGAGAAGTGGATTACAGTGAACAAAATGGGTAATCATTAATCAGATAACCCAACTAATATGTTCATCAAGTCAGTTCCACCTCGCAAATTCCAACATTGTTTGGGCTTACTAAATATTAGGAGTTTCTATTTGCCTTTTCATGGCAAAATTTGAGGCAGAACAGCCGAATAGGTGGTACGGGTGGCATTAGTGTTAACACCCGTAATTTTACCATTCTCATTTATTTTATTTTTATTATGAGATTTAATTTTAATTACTTAATTCATCGGTTCTTGTTTAAATCGTTGATTAATCCTGTTTTCAATCTGATTTCTTCTTGGATCGGCTTTTATTTAATGACATTTTCTAATCAACATTTTAAAATTGAATTTTGGCTCCAACATATATTTGGACTGTATAAATATGGTAGCGGAGAAGACATTTTAATTAACTTTGTTTATATTCTTTTAATTTAAGTCCTTATGATTTTATTATCCCACTTTTTACTATTTTCCTATATTTATAATTTGAGAAGGTATTTTGGTGTAACTACCTACACTTGACTGGTTTTACGAAAATATATTTTAGTTGCTTTCTTTACTCATTTATTTCCTCTTAAACACTCATCAATTGTCTACGTTTATTTCATTTTCCATTCACAAAAAAAAAAAAAAAAATCTAACACTACTACTACGTTTCAAACGTGAAAACAAAATATTACGTACATGTATGCTTGCCTGCTTCTTTATTTTCGTTTAAACAAATTACGTACGTGCTTGTCTTCTTGCTTCTAATAAGGATCGATCTTTCTTCATCTTTTCATGCTCCGATTCGATCGGTCTTAGTCTAATTCTAAGGGGTTTTGTGACGATCCACACGTGGACGAGTACGTGATTTATTTGGATAGAGATTAGAGGTAACTCTTAAGGACATGACTTGACATTTCATTAGTTACTCTGAGTAGTTGTATGATTTTCACTATTTATGATGTTTTTATCACTTTTGTGATTTATTATTATTTCAAAATAATGCTTTGTGACTCTGAAAATTTTTGAGTACTATTTTATTGTCAAATATAATTTATTTATGATATTTGTAATTGTTTTTATTAGATTTGTTGTTAATGTTGTTATAATCACATCATTGAGAATATTAGGGTTCTAAATTACTAAACATGACTAAGTTTTATTTTAATAATTTTATTCTGGTCCTATGGTGTATTATAAGACTTTAGATCATAAAATTTTTGTTCTTTTAATTTAGTTAATAATTATTATGATTTAATGTATATTTCGACCGATTTGATGATTATTAGGTATTAAATTATTTTTAATTTTATAAATCACGAGGGCTATTCTAATAACACTAATATTTTATATAATATTATTATAATTTTTGTTACAAATTATTTTAGGCCTTAATCTATTAATTACGGACTTGGCTGTTTTAATGATGTAATGTGAATAATACATTTTTACGATTTTTGGTTGCTGGGAAAATTAGTTTTGACCTTTTTACGTCATTAAAGTATAGTCAAAATTTTCTTAGTCACTAATTTTGGCGTAAACTATTTTTAGTAATTAAAATGATGTTTTGCGGTTTTAACGATAAACTGGTTTTTAATTCGCTTAAAATATCAAATTGATTCATCTTTTTATGAAATTTTATACGCTGGTCTGAGTTATTATTATAAGTTGTCATGTAAAATTTCATAAGTATCAAAGTTAAAATTGAAATTGATTTTATATAAATAAAACATTATTTTGGATAAATCGGGTAATTTATAACTTAAAAGCTAAATTTTGGGAAGGGCATTTTGGTCACTTTTTATAATGTTCCATAATGTATAAAATACCTGTTTTAAAAATAATAATTGACTAAAATTATTTTATTAGTTTAAATAATAAATTAGTATTTAAAACGTGTTTACCCAATTTTGAATGAGTTAATAATTTATTTATTCTAACTTCCTTTATAAAATCTTTTATTACTATTCTCATAATATTTCTATTTTGAGAAGGTTTTTATTTTTATGAAGGATGATTAAATGATACTTTTTATTTGAGAAATCTTTGAATATCGAACACTCTGATTTTTAATAACTTATAGAAACAGTTAGGTGTGGAGTTTAGAATAATAAGCTTAGGATATGTGTAGTTGTACTTTCAGTTATAGAACCGGTGTTATCCTGGAGTGATGCATTAGTGTATCAAGTTGTTGCCATCAGCTATAGGACCGGTGTTATCCTGGAGTGAGTGATGCATTAGTGTATCAAGTTGTTGCCATCAACTATAGAACTGGTGTTATCCAGAAGTGATGCATTAGTAGACGAACTAGGTGTTGTTATCCCGGGAGTTATGTACATACACTTAGACTAGGGTCTCGCACTGCGAAGTAAGAACGTTGCCCTATTATGGTTGTGGAACCGCGGTACTTAGCATAGTCCCGAGTGAAAATCTTTACTAAGACACTAGACTGGTTTTCTGTGTGTAGTCTATTGATATTGGTATCCCATACTTTAATGTTTTTGAACTTTGATTTAAATTTTCAATTGTTCAATGCTTATGTATGTTTTAAACATATTATGATTTGTTAATGGTTTCAATTTTAAAGTATTTGATTATTTTAGCATTTACTTGTTTTAACTTGATGAAATATGACTGGGAGAACGCCTGAGTTACTCTCCACGGATATTGCTGTGCGTTCGAGTGAGAGCTAGCGAGTAGTTGATCCTACTATTTTATGGTTATTTCTTTTGGACTATTGTTAAACACTCTTTTGAGGTTTTAATTTTTAGCCCTTTTTAGCAAAAGTGACATTTGTAATGACTTACCATTTGGGAATATTCCCGAGAATTATATTTATTTAATCCGAGCTTTCTATCATTTAGTGTTTATCATTGTGTTATATAATCCCATTCGACGGTGTTTCCGCCACTGTTATGCACTAGAATTTATAAGGGATTACAATTAGTATAGTGCATCAAATACATCTGATACTATTATGGTGCATCATGTACATCTGATATTAAAATGGTACATCTAATTATCTATTATTTGTAAGAAGATTTGTTAAAATATGCCTTGAATCTATTCCAAAGTCAGTTTAAAATTCAACATCTTATAGGTTTTCTAGTTTGTCTAATAAACCTAAATACCTATATCTTGAAAATTGTACTTCCTCAAGACCAATAAAAGAGTTATCCCTTCTTGTTGTGTACATAGCCAACACATTGTTAGTGAACCACGTGAATATGTGGTCTTTATTCAAAAGTTCTTTATCATCTTCCTTACATTAGTAACAACGATACTGAATGTATATCTGAAATGAAAATCCACTAGTATGTTTATATTCTGAAGTAGCAGAATGTCATTCTAATTAAAAGAGGGTCACATTACAAAAGCTTCTCATCTATTGCGTCACTTGGAAGATCTGGTCCATCTGGAACTTTTCCCGTAAAGTTTGTCGTGGGAGTATCACGACTTGCCATACTGCAAATTTGTAATATAGCCATTAAACCAACTGAGCTTAATTCAGGCAAGGAAGATTGATGTTAGCATTAGTTCTAAGCTCACCTTTTATCAACAAGAATCATAGAGCGTAGTTCACAGTTCTTGAAGCTGCAAATGCATGAAATTAAACTCAGTTAAAACCAGACAAGTTGACTGTAGGACGCAGGAACGTTCTATTTTTTAAGGCTGAAAAGAGCCTCAATCTGTGCCAGTTCACCATAAGACCCAGTCAATTATGTGAAACGGATGAAGTATGAACAATGAATGTAATGAAATACATGAGATATCAACACTTACTGTGTGCATATTTCATTTTTCACAATTTGATGACAATCATTTCCAAAGGCACTAAGGGTGTGATACAAGAAACCGCTGTGAGTAACAATAGCAATTTCCTTCTCTCTTCGACTCCATAGCCTAAATCAGAAGAGAAAAAACAAAAAAAACAAAAAATAAGAAACTTAAAAGAAAGTAAAATGAAGTGAAGAAATAGAGTTCACATAAACAATGAACAAGAGCATACCACTTCATAAACTTCATTCCTCTCTCCGCCACTTCTTCATCTGTTTCTCTTTTGTTCTCCGTCCACATTATGTCCTCGTCACTTTCTATCTGATGTTTAAGATGTTGAAGAGGAGAAGAATTATGTCAGAGGCAATGGGAATGAGAAATGCTGAAGAGGAAAAGAATTATGTTCATTCAGACAAATGTACTTGCCAGTGAGAAATCAATAGCAGGGAAAGAAGATTGGTACTCGCTCTTTTTCTTCCTCTTATCACATGGATGGACTCCCTGAAATAAGAGATGATGATGAAAGATGAACCCAAAAAATTATTTTTTTCCAAAGCAAAGATGAAAGATGCTCACACTATTCTAAGAAGAATCATGTAAAAATAAGTCATATGCATAACAAGAAAATGTCCCAATAAAACAAACGAAATCTATTTTAAATTCCTTATAGATAATGAAATATACATGTACACATGAGAGTTAGATTCGCACTAGCCAAAATCTCAGCTCATCATTCCTTTACTCTACCGGTAAAGAATAGCAGCCTCCTATACATCCTTAGTAACTATCAAACAACTAAAAGAAAGAAATATAGGAACCAAATACGAGTGTAAAATGCTCAAAAGAAGATAATTTTATAATCTTAGCATCAAAAAGACGAAAATTAAGTTTTATTAAAGAGCTAAAAACACAACACAACTTCAACTTTTAAGTCTTTAAATATACAGCTGAAGTTAAAATGTCTATGACCAAAACAGGCATAGTCGAAAGACCATATTTCAAGAAAATACAATTCAAAAGAAAGAAAATACTAGGTGATATCATGCTGTCGAAATAGACTTTCTTCAAGATCAAACTACTCCTATGGCCATATGTAGAAAGGGAAAGTTACAGATTAGTAACTTGTTCAAAAACTATAAATCAAGATAAGCAGAGCCATCTCATGAAATTTGGAGGCCTGATTCGAAAATCTAAGTTAGGGCCTTGCAACTTAGCGTACCATTATTGTAATAAAAAAAATTATACTTTTTTTAACATATGGTGCATAATTTTTGAGATGGAGAATGCTATTTTTTATGTTTTTTTTTTTTAAACAGTGGAGTCTATCATAAAGGCGTAGCTACATAATGGCTAGTGAGATCTCGAGACCCCTCATAAAAAGAAACATAACTTTTTACAGTAAAACAGTGAAGATGAACATATAAGCTTTTATGTTAAATTTTAGTAACAGTGGAGATGAACAAGAGACACAAAAAATATATAGATTTTCTCTTGTTAATTGTTAACCATAGTCGAAAAACTGGATGAACGAAGTATTCCATAACATTATGTAACTGCAGTGGGCCTCCTACAGTACTTATGGGACAAAAAATTTTTGCAAGATGAGGGGTTGAATTCGCAACTTTCCAATCAGATTCTAGCCGTGCAACCATTATGCCAAAGAATGTTGTATTCTTATTTTACAAGGTGGAGTATATATGTGAGGCCCCTTTTTGTTTTGGGCCCAGGTTCTTGATACCCATGTGAACAGGCTGTTTGACACCCTGAAGATTAGGTTTGATCTAACAACAATAATCTGTGGGAGTCATCTGAATTGATGAAATGACGCAAAAAATATGATGCGTTTTCTCAATTCCAGTGAAAAGGATTAAAGCATCTGAAAATCAACTTGTAAATAAGATCACATACCAGAAGTTCTCGGCAAAGCTCAACGGCTAAAAAGGGAGAGCAGTTAAAACTTGATATTGCAGGGCGGCCACTATTCCCTCCATCTGCCACCATGAGTGGCAATACATCTATACCATCAGAATACTCACCGCCTCCAAAAACTCCTACAGCTGTTTGCAAAGTCCTATCCAAATTCACAGTTTCAGGATGAGCAATTGATTGACCATATCAAGGACACAGTCGGACTCAAATCAAACCAAATACTCCAACAGATTACTGGTTGATGGTGAGCAAAAAAAGTGTATTTTAGGCAGCAGGCAGCAGGTTTCAGCTCATGCAACATAGAGATAAAGAGTTGATAGAAGCATGGAGATGGATACCTTGTCAAAGGAGAGATGATAACTAAGTCAATTTTCTTGGACAAACCAGTAGTCTGAACATGGTTACGCAAATTATCAACCTGTTAATATTTAGAAAAGGTTAAATAGAGTGAGTGGTAAGAGCATTTGAAAAGGAGGAGGCGAAGATTAGAACCTGCTCCCAGCCAAGGGGAGTCAAGCTTGCATCGAGATAATCGTAAGACGAGTAGGCCTGGTGATCTTTTTCTCCTGCAACATTGTGAAACCCTTGCGCATGTCTCACCTGTTAATAGAAAACAATCATTAAGATAGCGGTATACAAAAAAAAAAAAAAAAAAAAAAAAAAAAAAAAAAGGGGGGGAAAAACTAGAATGATGAGAAGCAATGGAGACAAACGAAATGAAGAGTCTTGCAACGGTGGAGCGGATAGAGGCCTTGAGCAGCTGCTGAAGTATCCATGTCTGACCAACAAGATTACAAATTTAGAAAAGACAGTAAGGAGTACAATTAATGGGCAACGTGATTAATTAATAGTATATGGGTACTCGCGTTGACACCAATGCAGTTAAGGCTGTTTATTATAATCTGATTGATGTGCAGTTTTGAACAAATTAACCATAAAAATATTATTAATTTACTTGATTTGATTTAAGTTGATAGCATTTGTGAGAGAATATCCAACAACAACAATTTGTGTATTATAAATGGCCAGATGTAGATGACAGTGGCATCAATGTTTTTCTTAATATTCAGAGTTGATCATCACTACACGCTTTTAAGTTGACAAAAACAAAACAAAACCTTTTTAAATAAATATACGGAGTAGTACTACTATCTAGTATCTACTACTGATTACTGATGCATGTATAAGTGTATAAAGATACGATTCAACACTCAGGAACAGCGATTAAATTGAAATGATGAAAAACAAAAAAGGTAAATTCAAAGTACCTGAAAGCGATGGACGAGAGATTGAGAGATTGAGAGGAAAGCCTGTGGGGATCAAACAAATGGAAAGCCTCGCAGTTTTACGGAGATCTCATTCTCATGGGAGTGTGTTATTGAATTCAATAATGAATGAATTTGAATGAATATACTCCGTATCTTTACTTATACAGTGACTAACTTGGCAATTTCGCATTCGCCTCTTTCGGCCGACTCTATTTTAGCTTCCTGCTTGGACGGAACTGGAACCCACCCTACGTCCCTACCATTTCAATTTCACAAAATTCATGAACACAACGTACTATTTAAGATATAGTATCCGTTTAAATTTTAAAACGCCTCAAATACTATCGCATCTTGGTTCGTATGATACATTTATTTTTTCGAATCGCAAAAACTAAAATGATGATTTTTTTTTCTTCAAACGATTTGAAAATTACCCAAACTTGTATTTAGGAGTTCAGAAAATAGCGATTATTTTTTTTTAGTTTGGAACTCATGAGTAAGAAATATGACCACTCATAGTTTAATCAATCAAAAATTACTTTTGACATACAAGAACTCTGTGCTATGAGTTTTGAATACAACAATTTTTTTTCAATCGTAGTTCTTATAAAAAATGAGCAGTTTGAAAAAACGAATTGTCATCTTATGAACTCGTATATACGAGTTATGATTACTTAAAAATTTTCAATTGGGAAAAAAATGGTATTTCGTACAAAGTGACAAACTTAAAGGTACTAGTGAATTTTCCGTTTCATCTGAAGGTCCTCATCCAATCATAGATCTTCTTCTTTAATTGTTTTGTTGGGAAATATTACGGCATAAGATAATAAACAATACCGAGACAATACATATATGTTTTGAAATATGGAGTATTATTTTAGGCTCCCAATTGTGGGAGATTCTAGATCTAGGTTTAGAGTTATGTCAAAAGCTATATATGATCCCTTATTATTATTATCGAGTCTCAATAATTATCAAATAATATAATTGTCTTTATAAAATATTGTTTGGTTGAACGTTGGAATGAAATGAAATGAAATGTTAAATGTTATAAAATGGAGTTTGAATCTTGGAGTAAGGGTTTGGTATGAGACCGAATGGGGTTGGAATGAAGTTAGAATTTATTAGGTATCTAACTCTATTTCAAAATGTTTCAACCAAACATTTAATGGATTGAATGCGATCCAATCCATTTCAAGAGTTCCAACCAAACACCTCCTAAAATCGTTCACTTGTTCACCGCATAAACTCGACGATTTCTATGTACTTCATCTCCACTGTCACTTCATCCTCACGATGCCCATAAATGACAACATCCTTCATCAAAATCCTCAATTTCACATCCAAACCCTAATAAATCTTCCTTTTGAGCCCATGCATGGCCTTGCTCAGCCCGTGCTCAAAAACAAAAACTCGAGCTTAAGTCAATCTCAAACTTACCTGAGCTTGAAAAAAATGTGCTCGTTATCAACTTACGAGTTTTAACGCGAGCTCGAGTTTCAAACCGAGCCTATATATAATTGTTAATTTTTGATTTTTTTTCGGCCGATTTTTTGAACAATAAAGCCCGAAAGTTATATGTAAAAAATATTTGCCAAATCACTGAAACATTTGATATATGTGATACAAAGATATAATCATTGTAAAATATTTTTATAAAATGTGATCGAGCAATATTTTATCTAATCAGACGAGTTCGAGCTGCTAGCGAGTTTTTGAGCCGAGTCAGCGTTTGCTCGGCTTGACTTGTTATGCTCTCGAGCCCGAGCTGAGCTCACACAAGTCGAGCTTTGACCGAGCCGATCTCGAGTTGCGCGCGTGTTGTCTCGTCTCATCATGACCCCTAGTTTTAACAACTTCAACGGAGGCCCTCTTTAACCATGGCCACGCGTCCACGCCTGAATTCGAATTGCCTATTGATTCCAAACCCCCTGGAACAACGTATCGACCAAAATACCCTCAAACAGCAAGTCACTAAAACCATAAAACAACGCCACTCAATTACTTGGAGAGCAAAGACCCTCAATACCACCGACTCTTGCTATATCGACCAAAATACCCTCAAACAGGAATGTGTGCCAAGCATACTATCATGTTTGTTTTAATTTATATGTCTTGTGTTTGATTATGTTTTGTTTCTTTCTTTTGAGTCCACGATTTTTTTTAGTATTTACAGTGTCGTAATTCAATTGAAGCATGTGTGCATTAGTCTCGGAGAATGTGTCAAAGAGAGAAATGAGGTGTAATTAAGATGACAATCAAATGAATCCCACGTGAGCTGAGTAACTGAGTATGCTACTATGCGCTACTCCTATTTCATATAGGAGTACTTATTTTAAAGATTAATTAATTATTTGCAATTTTGATTAGAATTTGAAGAATATAAATAAATAATTTATTTTGATATTAATTAAATAGTTTGCATTATTTAATATATTGTTTTAATAATTGAGATCGCGTTTAAAAAAGTTGGAGACCACCACGTTGCTCATGTGACCCTTACCGAGCAATGTCCGGGCATGAAATCTAGTTTAAAAGTATTTAAAAATAAAAAAAGTTTGATACAATAATTGCACATAACCTTAATAGACATTAACTCCCAAAATTCCGAAAATGCAAACAAATGCAAAAAAAAAAAAAAAAACATCGTAATAAAAATATAAAGGTACAGCAAAAGTTTAAGTTTTACTGCTTTAGGGTAAGAAAAGGCAGAAAAAGAAAAGACGGTCTAGGCCTCATCATTTTCCTCGGCGCCATCCTCATACTCTTCCTCGTACTCGGCAGTAGCATCCTGGTATTGTTGATACTCTGCCACCAGATCATTCATATTGCTCTCTGCTTCTGTGAACTCCATCTCGTCCATTCCTTCTCCAGTGTACCAATGCAAGAAAGCCTTACGCCTGAACATTGCTGTAAACTGTTCGCTCACCCTTCTGAACATCTCCTGGATAGATGTTGAGTTCCCTACAAATGTGGAAGCCATCTTAAGACCTGTTGGCGGGATATCACACACACTTGATTTCACATTGTTTGGGATCCACTCAACAAAGTAGGACGAGTTTTTATTCTGTACATTGATCATCTGTTCATCCACTTCTTTGGTGCTCATCTTTCCCCTGAACATGGCTGACGCTGTTAGGTACCTCCCATGCCGAGGATCTGCAGCGCACATCATGTTCTTGGCATCCCACATTTGCTGAGTCAGCTCCGGGACTGTCAGGGAAACGTACTGTTGGGATCCACGAGACGTGAGTGGAGCAAAACCCACCATGAAGAAGTGAAGTCTAGGGAACGGGATGAGGTTCACAGCAAGCTTCCTTAGGTCAGAGTTGAGCTGACCAGGGAATCGTAGGCAGCATGTCACACCACTCATTGTCGCTGAAATCAAGTGATTGAGATCACCGACTGCAATCCCAAACATCAAAACCGTTAATTGGCAGAAACACATACATAATTCGGATGGGAATAGAAACCTAGATCTCAAGTATAGAAATTGGTCAATTATTTTAGGGTCGAGACTGGAGAAATACAAGTGGTTATGTTGATATGATCTGAGATTACTTACAGCTGGGATTGGTGAGCTTCAAGGTCCTAAAGCAGATATCATAGAGGGCTTCATTGTCCAGAACCATACACTCGTCAGCATTCTCGACCAACTGATGGACAGAAAGTGTAGCATTGTATGGTTCAACAACGGTGTCGGAGACCTTGGGAGATGGAAAAACAGAGAAGGTAAGCATCATTCTGTCTGGATATTCTTCCCTTATCTTTGAGATCAGCAGAGTCCCCATGCCAGAACCAGTTCCTCCTCCAAGCGAATGACATACCTGGAAACCTGCCAAAGTGCCAACGCATGAGACGATCAATAACTTTTGCTAAAATAAGACACATTTACGCATTTAGCATAGGAAAAATATTTGAAATGAGTCAGAAAATGTATATCAAATCTCAATGACTGGTACGATCATCAAAATCTCAAATCTCAAATGTATATGCGATCATAAAAAAAATCAGCAATGTTACATATTGTATTGTATAAATGTGATCATACGAAACAGATACAGTATATGAATGAATGTGATCATCAAAATAATAAAGCAGCAATGTTACCATATAAGGAAAATGTGATCTAGATCAAATGAAAATAATAATAATAATAATAATAATAATAATAATAAGAAGAAGAAGAAGAAGAAGAAGAAGAAGAAATAAAGAGAAGACAAGACAAGGGTGCATACCCTGGAGACAATCACAATTCTCAGCCTCCTTACGGACAACATCAAGAACAGAATCAATGAGCTCAGCGCCCTCGGTATAATGGCCTTTGGCCCAATTATTACCGGCACCAGATTGGCCGAAGACAAAGTTATCAGGACGGAAGATTTGACCGAGAGGACCGGATCGGATGCTATCCATGGTACCAGGTTCGAGATCCATAAGGACGGCACGAGGGACGTAGCGCCCACCAGCGGCCTCGTTGAAGTAAACATTGATCCTTTCCAACTGAAGTTCTTCAGAATCACCTCCGAATTGACCCGACTTATCCACTCCATGTTCGTCGCATATCACCTCCCAGAACTTTGATCCTATTTGGTTCCCGCATTGCCCTCCTTGGATGTGCAATATTTCCCTCATCTTCTTCTTTTTTATTTTATTATTTTTTTGAGGACAATAAATGAGATGCGCAAACAATTTTAGTGATGATCAACTATTTTCTGGGGACAATATAGGCAGCAAATCACGATTATATTGTCAATTATTCCAGGCAACGACAGGAGTTGTACAGATGGGAAAGACAGTTGGCAAATGGAGCAGTTTTTTTTTTTTTGGATGAAATAATCAAACAATAAATGGAGAGGCGGGATTTTCCCCTCAAGTAACTGAAAGGAAAAAATGGCGCTTCGTAAATTTCTACCCCCTTTTTACGGCCACTGGACTTATGGCTTCATCCACGAGAATTGGGTGAGAAAAAAAAAATGTACAAGCTCTACTCTACATGAATCTTGCTCATAGTCATTCATGCTAATGTAACAAACATCGCAACATTTGTAAGAAGTGGTTTCAGTTATGAGAAAGCTGGTTCCACAATGTAAATAAAAGGGTGTAATTACTAAAGTAATCAGACTAATCACCCATCTAGTCTCAAGATTTGTGAAAAAAAAAAAAACAAGGTTATGCTTTACAATATTACTTTATGATCTCATTTTGAATCTCGAACTATTCCGGTCGATTTTGGGCCAAAACCGATAAATCGAAAACTAAAAAGCATTCTGGTCAATTCCGGACCAAAATCGAAAAAATCCCAAATTGAGGGGCATTATAGTCAATTCCGAGCCAAAACCGACTAATCGTACTAGGTGTTAAAACCCAACGAAAATTTCGGGTCAAAATAGCCAAATCGAAAACCAAGGGGCATCATGGTCAATTCCTGGCCAAAACCGACAAATTGAAAACCGGGTGGGCATTCAGGTCAACTTCAGGCCAAAACCGACAAATCGCAAACCGAGAGGCATTCAGGTCCATTCCGGGTTAAACTTGACAAATCGCCAACCTAGGGGAACTCAAGCCAATTACGGGCCAAAACCGACAGATCGACAACCTAGTGGCATTCTAGTCAATTCCAAGCCAAAACCAACAAATCGAAAACCGGTGGTGCATTTAGATTAATTTTTGGCCAAAATCAAAATATCGATAACCGAGACCAAGTTATAATAGTTTCTTAATATATTATTATTGAGACATTCGTGCAATTAAAACTGCAAGATTAGACATTAGAAATTTTCCGAAAACTGAGACCCTCAATCGAAATCCCGATTTTCGGAAGTCATAAATCAACATGCGTGCATCTGATGGTCATGCTCCTTTTACAATAGTTTCTTAATTTGTCATTATTGAGACATTCGTGCAGTTAAAACTGCAAGATTGGACATTAGAAATTTTCCGAAAACTAAGACCCTCAATCGAAATCCCGATTTTCGGAAGCCATAAATCAACATACGTGCATCTGATGGTCATGCTCCTTTTACAGTAGTTCCTTAATTTGTCATTATTGAGACATTCGTGCAGTTAAAACTGCAATATTAGACATTTGAAATTTTACCAAAACCGAGACCCTCAATCGAAATCCCGAGTTTCAGATGCTATAATCAATATACGAGCATCTGATGATCATGCTCCTTTTATAGTAGTTTATTAATTTATCATTATTGAGACAATCGTGCAGTTAAAACTGCAATATTAGACATTTGAAATTTTACCAAAATCGAGACCCTCAATCGAAATCCCGAGTTTCGGATTCCATAAATCAACATACGTGCATCTGATGGTCATGCTTCTTTTTTTAAAGTTTCTTAATTAATCATTATTGAGACATTCGTACAGTTAAAAGTGCAAGATTAGACATTTGAAATTTTACCAAAACCGAGACCCTCAATCGAAATCCCGAGT
>JAOWBH010000009.1:164620-178449 GCA_028566215.1 Silene coronaria
GTTTATATGACGCTATATGTTAAGAAAAAACGCGCATTAAAAAAGTGAAGTGGCTAAGTCTCGGAAGCTTCGTTCACCAATTACTAGTCCGTTTTAATTTCCTATATAAACACAACACCTTAATATTCTTTTCCATACAAATCGTTACATACACACAAGCATTCCATATAATTATTATTAAGCCTTTAAGAAAGAAAATCAGCTACAAAAACACTTTGAACATGGCCAAGACTGAAAACACCCAGCAACAACAACAACAACAACAACAAACCATGGACAACGTCCCTCCTGCAGGTACGTCTTTGGTCGAGAGGCCGGGACATATATTGTACTAAGTACTTTGGTTGTTGCTTTTAATTGACCTTATATAAGTTTGAGTTGTAAATTGATTATGAGTTTGGTTTGGTGATGAATAGGTTACCCAAGTTTGGCTTCGCCAGAGGGAAAGATGAAGAAGAAGAAGGGTGGGTTTCGTACCAAGCAAAGGGGTGAAAAAGGTTTCATTGAAGGATGGTATGTTTGTTTCATCATCTCAACTTGGCATATATATACTTCCAACTTAACATTTTGAAATTTCCTTAACTAGATTTTGATATTGTACTTGTATGATACTCTGTAATCTGTATATATATGCGACATGACTCACATGAGTATGTTATATATGTTGTTTCGTATTTCTAACAACAACGATATCACCTCAGTATCTTAAAAGTCTATGACGAGTTACAAAAAGGATGTGCAGTTTCAATATTATGGTGTCTACCTTGATTAATACTATTAATAAAATTTTATTCGCGATATTGCTTGACGACCCTCTTCCTAAATATACCCATATAATTTGTTAGATGGTAATATAATTATTCATTTATGTAATTGTATGTGTTTTTTATGTTGTTGATGGTTTTTGAATTGTTGACAACAATTGCAGCCTAGCTGGATTATGTTGCTGTTTCGTCTGCGAAGAGTGTTGCTGCTAGAGATCATACCTCATACATTGCCAGGCCTTCATGCTCATCCTCTTTTTTTATTTATCTTGTGAAAAGTATTATTATTATTGGTGATTTATTTACATGGAGTAGTATATAGACGCACTGCTCTATATCCATTTATATCATGTAATTGTTTCGTGTGGAGACACTTCAATCTTCTTTCCAGTTAATCAGATTTCGATTGTTACTGTGTGAATTTCAAATAAATAGTTTATGATTCGATGATATTCTCGACACAATTTCTTCTACTCCTCCTCCTCGGTCAATTCTTATTACATTTTCGATAAGGACAGCGTTATGTACATCAACCTTGGAGTGTTCCATACACTTCTATACATTGTTCAGGTTGGAGAGTTCTAGAGATAAATGTGGTGATGCTGATGCAAAGAGACACAATCATTCAAAGATATAATCACTCACATATGTGGATATAACTTATTAGTGTGCTACTATGGGTCCTTTGATAATGATAATGTCTCCAAGTTTTAACTACTTTGCTACCAACACAACACAACACAAAACAAAAGCAAAATGATAGAATATCAGCATCAACCAATTTACAATTTAATTAGGTAGTTGCTTAACTACTCCTTCATATCCGATTGAATGATTTATTTCTCATCAACGAGCAATATTGAATGATAATATGGACCGTTGATGAGAAATGGATCATCCATTTGATTTCTTTGGAGGAAATAGAGGGGATCTTTGCACCAGCAGAATACAGTAAAGAATCCTACAAGTTACAAGGGACATTGCTTTCTGATGGCTTGAAACTCTGAATTCAGATATTCAAATGTCGAATAGAAACAGATTCCTCCTGAATAGACTAACATAATAGAGCACTATAACAGCCTTCAAACCACTGGCAAAACCAACCCAAGCCAGGTAAGCTGAGCCAAACACACGTAGTGAATCTAGCTATAGACTATAGAGCAGTCTACAAGTTACATTTTACATCTTACATTTCAGGACAGGAATTTATCACAAAGGGTAGTAGAAACATCAGAAATCAAGACATGAACTCTCGAGATGCCCACCTTTCTGTGTACCTCCCAAACGAATTGGTCGTGGAAGGGATTTCAGCTAAATGCAGAGGATCGGGTTCAATGCCATAATCAGTTAATGGCCTGTTCTCGAGTATATTGTCATGATTTTTTACAAACTCTGGGATCTCAATCTCCCCTTTCTTTATATCATCCCAAAGGTATTGAAGACGGCTCACATACTTGATTTTCCAGTACAAGCTGCATCAATAACAAGTGTATTGTTAACAAACACATGTTTTTCCGTTCATTGCACAAATAACCCATGATGGAAAAAGATACTCCCTCCATCCCATTTAAGTTTCATACCAGTAAAACTTGTCTAGAGTTTAACAAAATGAACTTAGTATAGCATAGACAAGTAAAATTACTTTCCGCTCAAGAAAAAACGCCCAAGTGTTGCAAAAGCAAGCCTCGACCGAAGCCCAGGGTGAAGAAAATAGATGACTTGAAGCCTATCTTTGATATCAGCAGGGAGATCTTCATAAATCCATCGCAGAATAGTCATGCCTGGCGAATTCTCATCCTTTTGCACAGTTGTATGCATATAAAGAATGGAGAACGGACCCTCTGGCAATTCCGTATATATTTTATAGAAAACATACTTCTTCAGGCGTTCAGCACTGATGATAGTGGCTGAAATATTTTGGATATTAGAACTTAGTAGTCATCAGTAGAAGGGAAGGCACTACAAGACTACACAACTACTCGAAATAAACTAACACAACTGCAGGACAGAGTATTTCAGTAAGAAAACAGCATCAACTCTTCTAGACATTGACTGTATAGCAAAACCTTCTCAGCCATCTTTCCTATAAACCATCACCTTATGGGCAACAGACATTGAGACGCCAAATTATCTAATTATACTGTCATTCTGCCATCTTTTCTATAAACCATCACCATGGCCACCAATTTAGTTTTCTCGAAAGCTTATGTCACCAAAATCTTATGCTCTACTATCACTTTAGTACATACGAAGTATTACTCAATTCATTAACTTAATGCTTGTGCAATTGTGCAACATGTAAAAGCTTCTGAAAATTTTGTTTCAAATCATCATCCTAAAGTCCTAGTAAGTCGTAACAAACAACGAACTCCCCTAAACTAGACCAAGTAAATTCAAAAATGTACCCTTTAATTCCACATCTTCAATAGTTTGGCCTACAATAATCACTCGCAAAGTCGCAATTGAGCAAGTCACCAGTCACCACTCATCAATCAATGATACAAAAAGTAAAACTCGCTTCTAAAGTAGCGATCATCGTTCAAGAAAGCACCTTTATTCAATGCAGAATCACCATATCAAACAAATAACAAGCTTCTGAAATAGGTAGTCAGCTTGAATAATCATGTAAGCAGGTGCAAGTCTAATTCCAAAGGATTTGAGTAGAGCGACATGAATCAAACTCAAGCTTATAACGAGACCGTCTCATCCGATTATCTAATACTCAGGCATCAGTACCAAATCCCCATCAGTCAATCAATCAATAATTAAACCTTCTTATATTCTTTGTGCCGTATTTTAATCAAAGACAAACAAATGATGGGAACAGAAGGGGTAAGTCACAATATCAAAACCCCTGTAATAATAAATCAAAACCCATAAATTCCAAACTCGACAATAAACTAATCAAAATCCAGAAATCAAAAACCCTAAAAATAACAAAATCAAACAAAAATTACCAGGAAAGAATTTGCCGACGATGCGAAAGATGGGATAACCAGACTTATCAGAACCCTGAAGACGGAAGAAATCGCGAGTTTCGAGGTCGGAGAAATCTTCATCAGCGAAATAAGAAGGACAATCTTGCCAGATATCATGATCTTCATCAACATTATTATCATTAATTGAGTGATCAGTAGGGTTTAAGAAGGGTCGTGCATCAACCCCTAAATCAGAAGCTAGCACAAATACTGAAAAATCGTCGTTATTTGATGTTGAATTCGCCATTCTTAATTTTGATCAAAACTCGTCTCTTTTTTTTTGTGTGTCTCACTTTTTGTTGGTAGTAGTAAAGGGTGGTAAACATAGTGACACAATGAGTAGTTCTTATCTTGTGTTGCGTGGGATGTTGACTCTAAACATAGGTAAGACATCCGAAGGTGACATGTTTAAAGTTTATAAGAGGTATGAATTTAGATTATAAATATTTCACAAGGTTATTCTTGGGGAGGTTTGAATTTGGGTCACTTGAGAATTTCACTCAAAATATAACTACTAGACTTCACCCTTTCAGACAAACGATGATGTTTATTCTCTTATTAGTTATTATCTCCAAGAAAGGAAAAAAAAGAAAGAATGTGTGACGGTTTTTTAATTAAATTATCGATATATCAATTCTCTTATTATTCTATAGTACGTATATTTTTTTTGTGTGTGTTTTCTTTTTTATAATTGTTTTAAATGTTAATCGGGGTACCTGATCTTGGGGCTAAGATGACCATCTCGACCTGTAGACATAAGCAGCTCGTGGTGCAGACTCACCTTCTATCTCGACATGTAGACATTAGCCCGCCCTGTTTGAGCAAGCCCACCATTGGCCCATGGTGTGGGCTCAGGCCTCCTCCCCTACAGCCTGACCCGACTCAGCCCGCCCAACTCGGCCCACTATCCACCTCTAATATCGCCACCATTTAGATCCACCCACCCACCTTCTATCTCGAATTCACCAATATAACAAGACTCGTAATATTCACGTATATGTGTCAGTGGGCTCGTAAATTTTCACAGATTTAAAACAAATAATACTTGCAATATGTCAATTTCATGAATTCTACTATTCTAGCACCACATCTTAGGTCAATACTTACTATCATTAAAATCCTGTACTTAGTCATATCTTAAACTACAAGTGAACAAGTCCACTCAAATCCAATTAAGTTTGGTCAGAACTTAGGCTAATGTATAAAATTAGCCCCACAAAACAAATTTAAAAAATTACTCCTTTGATTTCAGCCTTTGAGAAAATCATTATATCCACTCTCTCTATTCTGGTAGTGCTTTGTTGAGAGGGCCACATAAGGTGCACACTTCACCTCCCTCATTTAATTTCTTCTTCTGCTTTGCCTTCTCATGGTGGAAACCTCCTTTATCTCCATCCATTTCCAGATTAAAATGATGAATTCTTGGTAAAATTTCTTCCAAAATTGCTTCTTTGTATATCAGTTATTGTATTATACCTGTGTGATGATGCTTGTTCATATGTCTGTCTGTTGATTTTATGCAGTCTTTAGAGTATCCCACTTTAATTTCCTGCAA
Source organism: Silene coronaria (assembly GCA_028566215.1). Taxonomy (NCBI): domain Eukaryota; kingdom Viridiplantae; phylum Streptophyta; class Magnoliopsida; order Caryophyllales; family Caryophyllaceae; genus Silene; species Silene coronaria. Next base: position 169,918 of record JAOWBH010000009.1, read on the forward strand.
TTGGTAAATACCCAGTTGTTAATTTTGGTAATTCAATGGGTACTTTGCTTAAAATTCATAACAAGATTGAATTTTGGACTCCTGTACATGGTTTTTCTGAGAAATTACCTCATTTTAACCATCAAAGTGTTCTAAAGCAGCATTATTTTAGTAATTCTTCAAAAAAATGGTTAAGAAATGGTTGTGTTAAGGCCAGTAGTAGTACTCTTTTGGAGCTTGTTCCTGAAAGTAAGAAAGAAAATCTTGATTTTGAGCTGCCATTGTATGATGCATCAAAGGGTATGGTGTTGGACTTGGCTATTGTGGGAGGAGGTCCTGCTGGGCTTGCTGTTGCACAGCAAGTTTCCGCGGCAGGGCTATCGGTTTGCTCGATTGACCCGTCTCCCAAATTGATCTGGCCTAATAACTATGGTGTTTGGGTGGATGAATTTGAGGCTATGGATTTACTTGACTGTCTTGACACTACTTGGTCGGGGGCTGTCGTGTATATTGATGAGAAGTTGAAGAAGGATCTTGGTAGGCCGTATGGTAGGGTTAATCGAAAGCAGTTGAAGTCGAAAATGATGCAAAAGTGTATATCTAATGGGGTGAAGTTTCATCAAGCTAAAGTCATTAAGGTTGTTCATGAGGAATCGAAATCTCTTTTGATTTGCAATGATGGAGTTACCATTCAAGCTACTGTGGTGTTAGATGCGACTGGATTTTCTCGATGTCTTGTACAGTATGATAAACCTTACAATCCTGGATACCAAGTAGCGTATGGTATTGTGGCTGAAGTTGAGGAGCATCCTTTTGATGTTGATAAGATGGTGTTCATGGATTGGAGAGATTCACATTTGGATAACAACCCGGAATTAAAAGAGAAAAACAGCAAGATCCCAACTTTCTTGTATGCTATGCCTTTTTCTAAGGATAGGATATTCCTAGAGGAAACTTCATTGGTTGCACGGCCTGGGGTACCAATGGATGACATTCAGCAAAGAATGGAGGCTCGATTGAGGCACCTCGGTATAAGGGTTAAGAGTATCGAAGAAGATGAACGTTGTGTGATCCCGATGGGTGGTCCCCTTCCCGTGATCCCACAAAGAGTTGTCGGGATTGGAGGCACGGCTGGAATGGTGCACCCTTCAACCGGCTATATGGTAGCGAGGACCCTTGCAGCGGCCCCACTTGTTGCCAAATCCATTGTTCAGTACCTTAGTTCAGAAGGCACTCGTTCTGGGAATGATTTATCGACAGGAGTCTGGAAAGATTTATGGCCAATAGAGAGGAGACGACAAAGGGAATTCTTTTGCTTTGGTATGGATATATTACTCAAACTCGATTTACCAGGTACAAGAAAGTTTTTCGATGCATTTTTTGACCTGGAGCCCCGTTATTGGCATGGATTCTTGTCTTCTCGACTATTCCTTCCCGAGTTATTAGTTTTTGGACTGTCTCTTTTTGGTCATGCCTCCAACTCATCTAGGCTAGAAATTATGGCAAAGGGAACTCTTCCATTGATAAATATGATCAACAACTTGATTAAAGATAGAGATTGATATGTTTTTGATGCATCGGTGCATCCGTTGTCCGGTATCTAGATCATGTGCTTGAACTTGTACAAATCATGAATAGCTGAAGTGCAATCTCCTGGATGTATACCCTTCTTTGTACATGTATTCCTTTTATAATGCAATTTCAAGCATATTTTATTATTTCTTTGGCCTTTTTGGTTAGTTTCTGAGATGAACTTGATTCAGTAAGAATCTTGCTGCCAAAATTTGGATCCTGGAATATGATCATAACAACCCTTTTTACACACATGAATGATGATATTGTTGATCATGAGCTGTGGATTTTGTTCAAATTGCTCATTCAGCTTGACAATTGCAGCTTGTTCATCCCCCGATCGCTCATAATCGATATAATAGTCAGCTCGACAATTGATGCACAATATATATGAAGTGTAGAAAGTCACTTTGCTGGTAGCGGAATCAAAAACATTACACCGATGATAAATCCATAAAAGAATTTACGGAGTGGTTAGTTCTCAAAAAATGGAACTTATTACGAGTATGTCTTCCATTAAATTCAGAGAAATTAGCAAACTGAACAAAGTTGTTCGTCGTTCACTAAAAGAGCGGAACGACATAACAAGATTAAAACTAAGACAATCTGGTACTCTTGAAGAGGCTTCGTACGATGTCCAGGTCATATCGTCAAAAGCATCGCCGCACTTTCGTTATATACGCCTTCATCAATCTCACGCCTGACCTCTACAACATTTCTCGAAGTTCAGCGGCTGTTGGATAGCATTGCCAGATGTATCCTTTGTAAGAATTAGCTTTGGGAAAGTTCTCGGCCACGCTTTGCAGCTGCCACTACAGCATTCATTATAGTACCCCGAAATCCACCTTTCTCCAACTCATGAATGCCGGCAATTGTTGTCCCTCCAGGTGATGCCACATCATCTTTGAGCTGAGCTGGATGTTTTCCACTATTAACAGCCATGGATGCCGCTCCCAAGACCTGCATCCAATCATTAGAATTCTATTCATGTCGCTTATCTAGCATTTCCATTCTGAATCTTAGCTTTCATTGATTTAGGATTCAATTTTTGAAATCCTTAAGAATTTCCTAATATGTATTGAGTAGATTTTTTATCATTAGCTAGAGCTTCTCTACAGCACTCATTTACATACTTTAGGCTCGTTTAGATCCTGGGCATTCTAAATCTTTTTAGTTGTAAAATTTCCCTCCGAAAACCATAGCTACATCCAATGTTTACATACACGAAGCAGCCTTGAATAGAAAAGAGCAAAAACTTTAACTCCACCAGCAACAAGGCAAGGCACAACACAAAAATGTAAGTACGACTTACAGTTTGAGCAGCTAAGCCCTTGGCAAGATCTCGTGGCAGACCAGCAGCAACTCCTCCATCAGCCAAGGCTTCAATCGCCAAAAATATATATGCTGGCCCACTTCCACTACACATTACAAGAACAGCAAAAATTGAATTGAAAGAAATGCCATTTAATGAAATTTCATTGATTACAGATCATATTCACATGACAACAGGCACAGTATCATGATACAACGTCAATAAGGCATTGACAGATAATATTAATCAGATTATAGAAGTTTTGGAAACCAACAAACCTAAGACCAGTAATAGCATCAAACAACTTTTCATCAGCTCTCCAAACCTTGCCAATTGCGCCAAATAATTTTGCAATTACTTCACCATCATCTTCAGTGGCCGCTCCGCCCAAGGTTATCACTGACACAGTGCAATATTTGGCAAAATTACTAGGAGAATATAAATGCTTTTGTAATTTCTAGTGTATAGTGGCAATTTAAAAACCGAGACTACTTCATGATATCATGAAAAAGAAAAGGTATTAATGCTGCTGCCATAGGTGGCAGAAGTGGCAGCAGCATAAAAAGAACAGAAACAAAAAATAATAATTTATACTAGCTATTAAAAGAGCGGAGCAAGTTTAAGTTCGCCAATGTTCTAATGGAACAGAAAGTTTCAAAGCAGCACCGTCTCCTTCTTTGATGTTTTGAACAAATTTTATAGTTGATTGTGTGTTTTCTATGCATAGTCAGGATTTCTACTCAAAACAGAAATTGTTTTTATCCCAAAGACCAAAGTATATCAGTAATACACAACGAGGTCATCTTGTTGCATTCTGTTTCCTATCCAAACAATTGTAAACTTGGTTATTTAAGAGTACAATAATTTGACCCCCAATTTCAAATACATTTAGTCTACTTGAAAAGAAAACATCTGCCGACTTCAAAAGGGGAAAAGTAAGTTTTAATTCTATAACAGATGTCAAGAAGAAAATACTCACAGCTTCGGTTTGAAGTGTTCTACTTAAGGAAGTTTTAGGTTCATCACATTTTACTCAAGGATATAAATAATAGGCTTGAGATCAACTAAAACTTTGAAAAACTGATCTATATTAAAAGATAGATGAAAACCTGAAGCAGCCATGCCAACAGCAGCAGGAGTATTAGGCATCACCCGTGCAAAACGACTATGCCCAGCCCACTCCTGCCATAATATCCAACAGAAAACTGGTAAACGAGTGTCGACATTCTTGGCAACAACAAAACATTGGCCATAAAAAACAACACTATAAAGAATGGTAACTCTGCAAGGTCACTGGTAGCCAAATGCCAAATTTAGTTTCTTGCACAACTCAAGTAATGATATAAAAACGACCTCTAGTCTACCACACGAAATGCAAAGCCTGTATCTACATATTTATATATACATCAGAGTTGAAGCATTATAAAAATCTTTGTTCATACTATCACATAAACCAAACTAAAGACTGCAAAGATAAGATCTAAATTGTACTCCTCACAATATCGCACATTAGTTCCTACATCACAATCTTTGACAAACCTGTAAATCTTTCAACTTTGTTCCGGCAACAACCGACACCAAGAGTTGCTTATCAGAAAGCTGTGGCCTCAACTTTAACACCACATCTTTAACTGCATTCAAACATAACCAGACACAAAGCTTCAATCATGAGAATATCTTAAACATCATCCAATCGAAGCTGCAAGAAAATAACTTTACTACGACTATAGACTCACAAGATCAAATGAACAGAGTCCCTACAATCGAAAGTAGAAACACTGGAAAAATATAGTCAGGAAATAGAATATAGCAGTACCAACTTGTGGCTTGACAGAGAACACAACCACATCGCAATCTTCAATAACCTGCAAGCACAGCGACGAAAACACATCTAATCCATTAAAATCAAAATAACCAATCTATATTCAAACAAGAAACTACTTTTCCTGATAGGTTCAGCACAAATTCTCATTTGTGACGGACAAAATCTGTCACTTTGTAGAGACGTGAGACAAAGGGCCAAGTGGGAGGGCAAGTGGAGAGGGGCTGTGAGAGGTCTCTTTGAAGAGACCGTCACAATCAAGACTCTTTGTAAATTCAGTGACGAAGCTACATTAGTCAGTGAGCTAGTGAGCTACACTGCACGCGGCAAAAGATGACCGTCACGCCTTCGCTCTAAAAATGCTACTGCAGATGTAAAATCTCATCGCGGCAAACAGAGCAAGGAAGGGCTACAGGTGCAGTCGCCATTGTGAAGAGTATTTTAATCAAACGTAAACAAATGATCGAGACCGAGGGAGTACAAACTATTAGGTAAAAATCATCACACTTTTTTCCTACATTAATTCGGTTCTTTACATTTTGTATTTTACCGGTGACAAGTATTTTAATCAAACGTAAATATTAACCGCTGCATACAGTGGCGATCAAACCAATAAAACATAACATCAGAAAATCATCCAAATTGAGTACTAGTGCTACAAATTAAAACTTGATCAATCAGCGAAATAAGTGCCGCAGTAAAAAAAGTGAATATTAGGGAAACCTGAGAGTTGTTATCGAAGACGGTGACGCCGAAAGATTGAAAGGCATCACGACGTTGAGAACCGAGGTGAGCGGTTCGAATCCTGGAAGCGGGTAATATGCCGGAAGTAACAACACCACGAGCAATACTTTCCGCCATTTTACCTGCGCCGATGAAACCTAATTTGAATGTGTCCGCCGGAATTACTGCTGATGTCGCCATTTTTTACTGTCTCTTTCTCTTTGAAATTTACCAGTATATAGACTTCTTCTGTTTTTTCGTGTTTTGAAGTGATAGGTGTTGCAAGAATATAGGAGCCCATTTCCAAGTCCAGGAGTCCAACCCTTCATATACTCAACCGATTTCGGATTTCCGAGTACTACTTTTGCTTAGAGCTGTCCATTAAACCCGGCCCATCCTGCCCGTTAAAAAAGCGGGTACGGATATTTTAGGAAAAATATAAAGGCCTAGTCCACTAACCCGTCCTGAACTCACGAACTCGCTTGTTCGTCGGCCAAAAATATTATTAAATATTTATTGGTGATAACTAATGATTATTCTCAAATAACAGACGTGGAAAACTGACCCGATTGGATTATTATAATAATCTGAAAATATATACTGATTTGGCAGCCTAAACGTAATAATCACAATTCGAAGTTAACGGAGACGTGGTGAGACACATTAACCTAACTATTTTGTCATATCACATCACATGTAATGAAACGATCGCCATCGTATGATCATATGGACTAATTCATATTATATTTTAATAAGATATGACCGTTTTTAACAGAGTTTTTCAGTGAATTATAACGTCCAATTCGTTGAAGAAATTCCTTTATACGAGTACGAGTGCTTGAATCGATAGCATATAGTACAAGTATTACAGAGTACAATATTCCATACGGATTAGATAAGAGCGTTTTATACAGATCTTTAGAGAGTCAATCGTAATAAACCTACCAAATTACTCGGACTAGCGTTCCAAGAAGATTGAAGTGAAATTGAATTGCGCGAAGATAGAAATTAAACATCATGCATGACCTCTAGTGTCGTCTAAAACATTGCTAATAATTTTACACCATTCATTTTGGAAAGGAAAGCAAATTGCCTAACAAACTTGAGGATTTGACTTTTCTTCTGTTGTTTGAAGCCATCAACCCCACAAACAAACAAAACATTATCGCATCTTTATTCTCCTCACCTATCTATAAAAGTAGTAGCTTGCCACTAACAAACGTATAAAGCTTTAATAAAATCCGACTCGATTCGGGTTTGTATTGTGTAAGAAACTCTGTTTTTACCGCTGCAAAAAAAAAAAATTGAAATTGAAACGAAAATGGCACAATTATTTATTAAGCAAGCACAAGTTTACGCTAAAACAAGACCAACTTACCCTCTTGAGCTTTTCCAATTTATTGCTTCTAAAACTCCCGTTCATGATCTTGTTTGGGACGTCGGTACCGGCAGCGGCCAAGCCATCCCTCCCGTAAGTTTTTCATCATGTCCATTACTACTTGTTCTTCATTTCATATTTGTTCCGTTTCGATCATATGTTTTTTCAAATGGTTTTTAATCAAAAATAAATAAATAATTAAGATGGAAAGAGTTCTAAACTCAAATTTAACAATAACTCTATTTTATCGGTCAGATCACGACCTCTAGCTCATCACAATGTCATTTATTTATTTTGTTGTAAAGGGAGCCCGCCTACGAGGGCATTTAAATGCTGACGGGTTGAAACTCATGTCTCATGATTTTATCAGTTAAGTTAGTTAACATCTGCATGTTAACATTGCTTGATTATTTTCAGCTAGCGGAGGTCTTCAAGAATGTCGTAGGCACGGACACGAGCCAAAAACAACTAGACTACGCACCAAAACTCCCAAACGTCAAATACCATCAAACTCCACCAATTATGTCAATCGATGAAATAACACAAAAAATCGGACCACAATCGACTGTCGACTTGGTAACATTAGCCCAAGCGTTACATTGGTTCGACTTACCAAAATTCTACGATAATGTCAAGTTCATCTTAAAGAAGCCCAACGGTGTTCTCGCGGCATGGTGCTACACCACCCCTTGTGTTAATGACAATGTCGACTCTGTTTTCAATCCGTTTTATAAAATCGACTCAAGCCCGTATTGGGAAGCCGAACGTAAAATCGTGGATAATAAACACATGGATGTTTATTTCCCGTTTGAGCCTGTGGATGGGTTGGATCATACGGGACCGTTCGAGTTCGAGGGTCGAAAGATGATGTCTTTGGATGATTTTGTAACGTACCTTAGGTCTTGGTCTGCGTATAATACGGCTAAGGAGAAAGGAGTAGAGTTGTTAACAAATGAAGTGTTGGAGAAATTTGAACATGCTTGGAATAGTGGAGATGAAGGTAGTGATGAGAAGTTGGTTAGGTTTCCTATTTATTTGAGGATTGGCAAAGTTGGGGATGCTTAGATTGTACTAGCAATTAAGAACATGATTGTATAATATTTTGAGGAAATATTAAGAGTATTGTTTTTGACAATTTTTAACTATTAAGGTCATTTGTAAGATTTGTTATAGTTTTCGATGTAATTTTCAATCTGAATTAATGCTACTTCATTTTCAGTTATTTTTTTGTGAGGAGTATTTTAGTTAAAGGCAAACAAATGATTGGAACGGGAGAGTGTATGATAGCGTTGCATATATTTCAAATTTTCAAGAGTTCAAGACATTAGTGTATTATTATCATTGTTATGATAGTTACGTTTTGTAATGTGCAAGCCCGTCTATCTATATTCATTACATAATTTAGAAAATACAGATATCATCATATCAACTAGATAATCGGTAAAGTAATGAGATATACTCGGCTACTCATGACTCGGATTAAATCAGGTCGAGAGGATGTAAACTATTTGTCCTCATGGCTCCCTTTACTAAAAAAAACATATCTTGTACAATGATATAAAATACACAAATTACAAAAACCCAATACAATTAATTAATAATTAGTAAAAAAATATTTTATTTTTGTTATGAAATATTATTATATGGATGTCCATATCTTAGAATATTCTAGAGTGTGTTATATTATGGAAACTCCACCCCCATTGTATGTGTATATATATTCCCTTGTAAAGTAATAAGATACGG